>CM075884.1:26138038-26405538 GCA_038021265.1 Cyprinella venusta
TGACAGAGGGCAACCAGACTTCGACCAGCGCGCAAAAATGGAGGCTCTAGACCCTTCCAGAGCCGAGATATCAGACGTCAAAGTTTTGACCTGAAAAAAAAACATAAGGGGTAACACTGTCGTTTTTGGCCGAAATTTTGACCCCCTCCGATCTTCTTGAAACTCTGGATTCTGACAGAGGGCCACGAGACTTCGACCAGCGCGCAAAAATGGAGGCTCTAGACCCTTCCAGAGCCGAGATATCAGACGTCAAAGTTTTGACCTGAAAAAAAAACATAAGGGGTAACACTGTCGTTTTTGGCCGAAATTTTGACCCCCTCCGATATTCTTGAAACTCTGGATTCTGACAGAGGGCCACAAGACTTCGACCAGCTCGCAAAAATGGAGGCTCTAGACACTTCCAGAGCCAAGATATCGGACGTCAAAGTTTTGACCCGAAAAAAAAA
Organism: Cyprinella venusta; assembly: GCA_038021265.1. Classification (NCBI taxonomy): domain Eukaryota; kingdom Metazoa; phylum Chordata; class Actinopteri; order Cypriniformes; family Leuciscidae; genus Cyprinella; species Cyprinella venusta. The sequence goes on from CM075884.1 coordinate 26,138,485, forward strand.
CATAAGGGGTAACACTGTCGTTTTTGGCCGAAATTTTGACCCCCTCCGATCTTCTTGAAACTCTGGATTCTGACAGAGGGCCACGAGACTTCGACCAGCGCGCAAAAATGGAGGCTCTAGACCCTTCCAGAGCCGAGATATCAGACGTCAAAGTTTTGACCTGAAAAAAAAACATAAGGGGTAACACTGTCGTTTTTGGCCGAAATTTTGACCCCCTCCGATCTTCTTGAAACTCTGGATTCTGACAGAGGACCACGAGACTTCGACCAGCGCGCAAAAATGGAGGCTCTAGACCCTTCCAGAGCCGAGATATCAGACGTCAAAGTTTTGACCTGAAAAAAAAAACATAAGGGGTAACACTGTCGTTTTTGGCCGAAATTTTGACCCCCTCCGATCTTCTTGAAACTATGGATTCTGACAGAGGGGCACGAGACTTCGACCAGCGCGCAAAAATGGAGGCTCTAGACCCTTCCAGAGCCGAGATATCGGACGTCAAAGTTTTGACCTGAAAAAAAACATAAGGGGTAACACTGTCGTTTTTGGCTGAAATTTTGACCCCCTCCGATCTTCTTGAAACTCTGGATTCTGACAGAGGGCCACGAGACTTCGACCAGCGCGCAAAAATGGAGGCTCTAGACACTTCCAGAGCCGAGATATCGGACGTCAAAGTTTTGACCTGAAAAAAAAAAAACATAAGGGGTAACACTGTCATTTTTTTTTTTGGGCTGAAAGTTGGGCTGAAATCGAAGTCTCGTGGCATTTTTGCGCGCTGGTCGAAGTCTCGTGGCCCTCTGTCAGAATCCAGAGTTTCAAGAAGATCGGAGGGGGTCAAAATTTCGGCCAAAAACGACAGTGTTACCCCTTATGTTTTTTTTTTTCAGGTCAAAACTTTGACGTCCGATATCTCGGCTCTGGAACGGTCTAGAGCCTCCATTTTTGCGCACTGGTCGAAGTCTCGTGGCCCTCTGTCAGAATCCAGAGTTTCAAGAAGATCGGAGGGGGTCAAAATTTCGGCCAAAAACGACAGTGTTACCCCTTATGTTTTTTTTTCAGGTCAAAACTTTGACGTCCGATATCTCGGCTCTGGAAGGGTCTAGAGCCTCCATTTTTGCGTGCTGGTCGAAGTCTCGTGGCCCTCTGTCAGAATCCAGAGTTTCAAGAAGATCGGAGGGGGTCAAAATTTCGGCTAAAAACGACAGTGTTACCCCTTATGTTTTTTTTTCCAGGTCAAAACTTTGACGTCTGATATCTCGGCTCTGGAAGGGTCTAGAGCCTCCATTTTTGCGCGCTGGTCGAAGTCTCGTGGCCCTCTGTCAGAATCCAGAGTTTCAAGAAGATCGGAGGGGGTCAAAATTTTGGCCAAAAACGACAGTGTTACCCCTTATGTTTTTTTTTTCAGGTCAAAACTTTGACGTCCGATATCTCGGCTCTGGAAGGGTCTAGAGCCTCCATTTTTGCGCGCTGGTCGAAGTCTCGTGGCCCTCTGTCAGAATCCAGAGTTTCAAGAAGATCGGAGGGGGTCAAAATTTCGGCCAAAAACGACAGTGTTACCCCTTATGTTTTTTTTTTCAGGTCAAAACTTTGACGTCCGATATCTCGGCTCTGGAAGGGTCTAGAGCCTCCATTTTTGCGCGCTGGTCGAAGTCTCGTGGCCCTCTGTCAGAATCCAGAGTTTCAAGAAGATCGGAGGGGGTCAAAATTTCGGCTAAAAACGACAGTGTTACCCCTTATGTTTTTTTTTCAGGTCAAAACTTTGACGTCCGATATCTCGGCTCTGGAAGGGTCTAGAGCCTCCATTTTTGCGTGCTGGTCGAAGTCTCGTGGCCCTCTGTCAGAATCCAGAGGTTCAAGAAGATCGGAGGGGGTCAAAATTTCGGCCAAAAACGACAGTGTTACCCCTTATGTTTTTTTTTCGGGTCAAAACTTTGACGTCCGATATCTCGGCTCTGGAAGGGTCTAGAGCCTCCATTTTTGCGCGCTGGTCGAAGTCTCGTGGCCCTCTGTCAGAATCCAGAGTTTCAAGAAGATCGGAGGGGGTCAAAATTTCGGCCAAAAACGACAGTGTTACCCCTTATGGTTTTTTTTTCAGGTCAAAACTTTGACGTCCGATATCTCGGCTCTGGAAGGGTCTAGAGCCTCAATTTTTGCGCGCTGGTCGAAGTCTCGTGGCCCTCTGTCAGAATCCAGAGTTTCAAGAAGATCGGAGGGGGTCAAAATTTCGGCCAAAAACGACAGTGTTACCCCTTATGTTTTTTTTTCAGGTCAAAACTTTGACGTCCGATATCTCGGCTCTGGAAGAGTCTAGAGCCTCCATTTTTGCGCGCTGGTCGAAGTCTCGTGGCCCTCTGTCAGAATCCAGAGTTTCAAGAAGATCGGAGGGGGTCAAAATTTCGGCCAAAAACGACAGTGTTACCCCTTATGTTTTTTTTTTCAGGTCAAAACTTTGACGTCCGATATCTCGGCTCTGGAAGGGTCTAGAGCCTCCATTTTTGCGCGCTGGTCGAAGTCTCGTGGCCCTCTGTCAGAATCCAGAGTTTCAAGAAGATCGGAGGGGGTCAAAATTTCGGCTAAAAACGACAGTGTTACCCCTTATGTTTTTTTTTCAGGTCAAAACTTTGACGTCTGATATCTCGGCTCTGGAAGGGTCTAGAGCCTCCATTTTTGCGCGCTGGTCGAAGTCTCGTGGCCCTCTGTCAGAATCCAGAGTTTCAAGAAGATCGGAGGGGGTCAAAATTTCGGCTAAAAACGACAGTGTTACCCCTTATATTTTTTTTTCAGGTCAAAACTTTGACGTCCGATATCTCGGCTCTGGAAGGGTCTAGAGCCTCCATTTTTGCGCGCTGGTCGAAGTCTCGTGGCCCTCTGTCAGAATCCAGAGGTTCAAGAAGTTTGGAGGGGGTCAAAATTTCGGCCAAAAACGACAGTGTTACCCCTTATGTTTTTTTTTCATGTCAAAACTTTGACGTCCGATATCTCGGCTCTGGAAGGGTCTAGAGCCTCCATTTTTGCGCGCTGGTCGAAGTCTCGTGGCCCTCTGTCAGAATCCAGAGTTTCAAGAAGATCGGAGGGGGTCAAAATTTCGGCAAAAAAAGACAGTGTTACCCCTTATGTTTTTTTTTCAGGTCAAAACTTTGACGTCCGATATCTCGGCTCTGGAAGGGTCTAGAGCCTCCATTTTTGCGCGCTGGTCGAAGTCTCGTGGCCCTCTGTCAGAATCCAGAGTTTCAAGAAGATCGGAGGGGGTCAAAATTTCGGCCAAAAACGACAGTGTTACCCCTTATGTTTTTTTTTCAGGTCAAAACTTTGACGTCTGATATCTCGGCTCTGGAAGGGTCTAGAGCCTCCATTTTTGCGCGCTGGTCGAAGTCTCTTGGCCCTCTGTCAGAATCCAGAGTTTCAAGAAGATCGGAGGGGGTCAAAATTTCGGCCAAAAACGACAGTGTTACCCCTTATGTTTTTTTTTTTCATGTCAAAACTTTGACGTCCGATATCTCGGCTCTGGAAGGGTCTAGAGCCTCCATTTTTGCGCGCTGGTCGAAGTCTCGTGGCCCTCTGTCAGAATCCAGAGTTTCAAGAAGATCGGAGGGGGTCAAAATTTCGGCAAAAAACGACAGTGTTACCCCTTATGTTTTTTTTTCAGGTCAAAACTTTGACGTCCGATATCTCGGCTCTGGAAGGGTCTAGAGCCTCCATTTTTGCGCGCTGGTCGAAGTCTCGTGGCCCTCTGTCAGAATCCAGAGTTTCAAGAAGATCGGAGGGGGTCAAAATTTCGGCCAAAAACGACAGTGTTACCCCTTATGTTTTTTTTTCAGGTCAAAACTTTGACGTCTGATATCTCGGCTCTGGAAGGGTCTAGAGCCTAAATTTTTGCGCGCTGGTCGAAGTCTCTTGGCCCTCTGTCAGAATCCTGAGTTTCAAGAAGATCGGAGGGGGTCAAAATTTCGGCCAAAAACGACAGTGTTACCCCTTATGTTTTTTTTTCCAGGTCAAAACTTTGACGTCTGATATCTCGGCTCTGGAAGGGTCTAGAGCCTCCATTTTTGCGCGCTGGTCGAAGTTTCGTGGCCCTCTGTCAGAATCCAGAGTTTCAAGAAGATCGGAGGGGGTCAAAATTTTGGCCAAAAACGACAGTGTTACCCCTTACGTTTTTTTTTTCAGGTCAAAACTTTGACGTCCGATATCTCGGCTCTGGAAGGGTCTAGAGCCTCCATTTTTGCGCGCTGGTCGAAGTCTCGTGGCCCTCTGTCAGAATCCAGAGTTTCAAGAAGATCGGAGGGGGTCAAAATGTCGGCCAAAAACGACAGTGTTACCCCTTATGTTTTTTTTTTCGGGTCAAAACTTTGACGTCCGATATCTCGGCTCTGGAAGGGTCTAGAGCCTCCATTTTTGCGAGCTGGTAGAAGTCTCGTGGCCCTCTGTCAGAATCCAGAGTTTCAAGAAGATCGGAGGGGGTCAAAATTTCGGCCAAAAACGACAGTGTTACCCCTTATGTTTTTTTTTTTCAGGTCAAAACTTTGACGTCTGATATCTCGGCTCTGGAAGGGTCTAGAGCCTCCATTTTTGCGCGCTGGTCGAAGTCTCGTGGCCCTCTGTCAGAATCCAGAGTTTCAAGAAGATTGGAGGGGGTCAAAATTTCGGCCAAAAACGACAGTGTTACCCCTTATGTTTTTGGCCGAAATTTTGACCCCTTCCGATCTTCTTGAAACTCTGGATTCTGACAGAGGGCCACGAGACTTCGACCAGCGCGCAAAAATGGAGGCTCTAGACACTTCCAGAGCCGAGATATCGGACGTCAAAGTTTTGACCTGAAAAAAAACATAAGGGGTAACACTGTCGTTTTTGGCCGAAATTTTGACCCCCTCCAATCGTCTAGAAACTCTGGATTCTGACAGAGGGCCAAGAGACTTCGACCAGCACGCAAAAATGGAGGCTCTAGACCCTTCCAGAGCCGAGATATCGGACGTCAAAGTTTTGACCTGAAAAAAAACATAAGGGGTAACACTGTCGTTTTTGGCCGAAATTTTGACCCCCTCCGATCTTCTTGAAACTCTGGATTCTGACAGAGGGCCATGAGACTTCGACCAGCGCGCAAAAATGGAGGCTCTAGACCCTTCCAGAGCCGAGATATCGGACGTCAAAGTTTTGACCTGAAAAAAAAAACATAAGGGGTAACACTGTCGTTTTTGGCCGAAATTTTGACCCCCTCCGATCTTCTTGAAACTCTGGATTCTGAATGAGGGCCACGAGACTTCGACCAGCGCGCAAAAATGGAGGCTCTAGACCCTTCCAGAGCCGAGATATCGGACGTCAAAGTTTTGACCTGAAAAAAAAAACATAAGGGGTAACACTGTCGTTTTTGGCCGAAATTTTGACCCCCTCCGATCTTCTTGAAACTCTGGATTCTGACAAAGGGCCACGAGACTTCGACCAGCGCGCAAAAATGGGGGCTCTAGACACTTCCAGAGCCGAGATATCGGACGTCAAAGTTTTGACCTGAAAAAAAAAACATAAGGGGTAACACTGTCGTTTTTGGCCGAAATTTTGACCCCCTCCGATCTTCTTGAAACTCTGGATTCTGACAGAGGGCCACGAGACTTCGACCAGCGCGCAAAAATGGAGGCTCTAGACCCTTCCAGAGCCGAGATATCAGACGTCAAAGTTTTGACCTGAAAAAAAAACATAAGGGGTAACACTGTCGTTTTTGGCCGAAATTTTGACCCCCTCCGATCTTCTTGAAACTCTGGATTCTGACAGAGGGCCACGAGACTTCGACCAGCGCGCAAAAATGGAGGCTCTAGACCCTTCAGGAGCCGAGATATCAGACGTCAAAGTTTTGACCTGAAAAAAAAACATAAGGGGTAACACTGTCGTTTTTGGCCGAAATTTTGACCCCCTCCGATCTTCTTGAAACTCTGGATTCTGACAGAGGGGCACGAGACTTCGACCAGCGCGCAAAAATTGAGGCTCTAGACCCTTCCAGAGCCGAGATATCAGACGTCAAAGTTTTGACCTGAAAAAAAAACATAAGGGGTAACACTGTCGTTTTTGGCCGAAATTTTGACCCCCTCCGATATTCTTGAAACTCTGGATTCTGACAGAGGGCCACAAGACTTCGACCAGCGCGCAAAAATGGAGGCTCTAGACACTTCCAGAGCCAAGATATCGGACGTCAAAGTTTTGACCCGAAAAAAAAACATAAGGGGTAACACTGTCGTTTTTGGCCGAAATTTTGACCCCCTCCGATCTTCTTGAAACTCTGGATTCTGACAGAGGGCCACGAGACTTCGACCAGCGCGCAAAAATGGAGGCTCTAGACCCTTCCAGAGCCGAGATATCAGACGTCAAAGTTTTGACCTGAAAAAAAAACATAAGGGGTAACACTGTCGTTTTTGGCCGAAATTTTGACCCCCTCCGATCTTCTTGAAACTCTGGATTCTGACAGAGGGCCACGAGACTTCGACCAGCGCGCAAAAATGGAGGCTCTAGACCCTTCCAGAGCCGAGATATCAGACGTCAAAGTTTTGACCTGAAAAAAAAACATAAGGGGTAACACTGTCGTTTTTGGCCGAAATTTTGACCCCCTCCGATCTTCTTGAAACTCTGGATTCTGACAGAGGGCCACGAGACTTCGACCAGCGCGCAAAAATGGAGGCTCTAGACCCTTCCAGAGCCGAGATATCGGACGTCAAAGTTTTGTCCTGAAAAAAAAAACATAAGGGGTAACACTGTCGTTTTTGGCCGAAATTTTGACCCCCTCCGATCTTCTTGAAACTCTGGATTCTGACAGAGGGGCACGAGACTTCGACCAGCGCGCAAAAATGGAGGCTCTAGACCCTTCCAGAGCCGAGATATCGGACGTCAAAGTTTTGACCTGAAAAAAAAACATAAGGGGTAACACTGTCGTTTTTGGCTGAAATTTTGACCCCCTCCGATCTTCTTGAAACTCTGGATTCTGACAGAGGGCCACGAGACTTCGACCAGCGCGCAAAAATGGAGGCTCTAGACACTTCCAGAGCCGAGATATCGGACGTCAAAGTTTTGACCTGAAAAAAAAAACATAAGGGGTAACACTGTCATTTTTTTTTTGGGCTGAAAGTTGGGCTGAAATCGAAGTCTCGTGGCCCTCTGTCAGAATCCAGAGTTTCAAGAAGATCGGAGGGGGTCAAAATTTCGGCCAAAAACGACAGTGTTACCCCTTATGTTTGTTTTTCAGGACAAAACTTTGACGTCCGATATCTCGGCTCTGGAAGGGTCTAGAGCCTCCATTTTTGCGCGCTGGTCGAAGTCTCGTGGCCCTCTGTCAGAATCCAGAGTTTCAAGAAGATCGGAGGGGGTCAAAATTTCGGCCAAAAACGACAGTGTTACCCCTTATGTTTTTTTTTCAGGTCAAAATTTTGACGTCCGATATCTCGGCTCTGGAAGTGTCTAGAGCCCCCATTTTTGCGCGCTGGTCGAAGTCTCGTGGCCCTCTGTCAGAATCCAGAGTTTCAAGAAGATCGGAGGGGGTCAAAATTTCGGCCAAAAACGACAGTGTTACCCCTTATGTTTTTTTTTTCAGGTCAAAACTTTGACGTCTGATATCTCGGCTCTGGAAGGGTCTAGAGCCTCCATTTTTGCGCGCTGGTCGAAGTCTCGTGGCCCTCTGTCAGAATCCAGAGTTTCAAGAAGATCGGAGGGGGTCAAAATTTCGGCCAAAAACGACAGTGTTACCCCTTATGTTTTTTTTCAGGTCAAAACTTTGACGTCTGATATCTCGGCTCTGGAAGGGTCTAGAGCCTCCATTTTTGCGCGCTGGTCGAAGTCTCGTGGCCCTCTGTCAGAATCCAGAGTTTCAAGAAGATCGGAGGGGGTCAAAATTTCGGCCAAAAACGACAGTGTTACCCCTTATGTTTTTTTTTCAGGTCAAAACTTTGACGTCTGATATCTCGGCTCTGGAAGGGCCTAGAGCCTCCATTTTTGCGCGCTGGTCGAAGTCTCGTGGCCCTCTGTCAGAATCCAGAGTTTCAAGAAGATCGGAGGGGGTCAAAATTTCGGCCAAAAACGACAGTGTTACCCCTTATGTTTTTTTTTCCAGGTCAAAACTTTGACGTCTGATATCTCGGCTCTGGAAGGGTCTAGAGCCTCCATTTTTGCGTGCTGGTCGAAGTCTCGTGGCCCTCTGTCAGAATCCAGAGTTTCAAGAAGATCGGAGGGGGTCAAAATTTCAGCCAAAAACGACAGTGTTACCCCTTATGTTTTTTTTTTTCAGGTCAAAACTTTGACGTCCGATATCTCGGCTCTGGAAGGGTGTAGAGCCTCCATTTTTGCGCGCTGGTCGAAGTCTCGTGGCCCTCTGTCAGAATCCAGAGTTTCAAGAAGATCGGAGGGGGTCAAAATTTCGGCCAAAAACGACAGTGTTACCCCTTATGTTTTTTTTTCGGGTCAAAACTTTGACGTCCGATATCTCGGCTCTGGAAGGGTCTAGAGCCTCCATTTTTGCGCGCTGGTAGAAGTCTCGTGGCCCTCTGTCAGAATCCAGAGTTTCAAGAAGATCGGAGGGGGTCAAAATTTCGGCCAAAAACGACAGTGTTACCCCTTATGTTTTTTTTTTTCAGGTCAAAACTTTGACGTCCGATATCTCGGCTCTGGAAGGGTCTAGAGCCTCCATTTTTGCGCGCTGGTCGAAGTCTCGTGGCCCTCTGTCAGAATCCAGAGTTTCAAGAAGATCGGAGGGGGTCAAAATTTCGGCCAAAAACGACAGTGTTACCCCTTATGTTTTTTTTTCAGGTCAAAACTTTGACGTCCGATATCTCGGCTCTGGAAGGGTCTAGAGCCTCCATTTTTGCGCGCTGGTCGAAGTCTCGTGGCCCTCTGTCAGAATCCAGAGTTTCAAGAAGATCGGAGGGGGTCAAAATTTCGGCCAAAAACGACAGTGTTACCCCTTATGTTTTTGGCCGAAATTTTGACCCCTTCCGATCTTCTTGAAACTCTGGATTCTGACAGAGGGCCACGAGACTTCGACCAGCGCGCAAAAATGGAGGATCTAGACCCTTCCAGAGCCGAGATATCGGACGTCAAAGTTTTGACCTGAAAAAAAAAACATAAGGGGTAACACTGTCGTTTTTGGCCGAAATTTTGACCCCCTCCGATCTTCTAGAAATTCTGGATTCTGACAGAGGGCCACGAGACTTCGACCAGCACGCAAAAATGGAGGCTCTAGACCCTTCCAGAGCCGAGATATCGGACGTCAAAGTTTTGACCTGAAAAAAAAACATAAGGGGTAACACTGTCGTTTTTGGCCGAAATTTTGACCCCCTCCGATCTTCTTGAAACTCTGGATTCTGACAGAGGGCCACGAGACTTCGACCAGCGCGCAAAAATGGAGGCTCTAGACCCTTCCAGAGCCGAGATATCGGATGTCAAAGTTTTGACCCGAAAAAAAAACATAAGGGGTAACACTGTCGTTTTGGCTTAAATTTTGACCCCCTCCGATCTTCTTGAAACTCTGGATTCTGACAGAGGGCCACGAGACTTCGACCAGCGCGCAAAAATGGAGGCTCTAGACACTTCCAGAGCCGAGATATCGGACGTCAAAGTTTTGACCTGAAAAAAAAAAACATAAGGGGTAACACTGTCGTTTTTGGCCGAAATTTTGACCCCCTCCGATCTTCTTGAAACTCTGGATTCTGACAGAGGGCCACGAGACTTCGACCAGCGCGCAAAAATGGAGGCTCTAGACCCTTCCAGAGCCGAGATATCGGACGTCAAAGTTTTGACCTGAAAAAAAACATAAGGGGTAACACTGTCGTTTTTGGCCGAAATTTTGACCCCCTCCGATCTTCTTGAAACTCTGGATTCTGACAGAGGGCCACGAGACTTCGACCAGCGCGCAAAAATGGAGGCTCTAGACCCTTCCAGAGCCGAGATATCGGACGTCAAAGTTATGACCTGAAAAAAAAAACATAAGGGGTAACACTGTCGTTTTTGGCCGAAATTTTGACCCCCTCCGATCTTCTTGAAACTCTGGATTCTGACAGAGGGCCACGAGACTTCGACCAGCGCGCAAAAATGGAGGCTCTAGACCCTTCCAGAGCCGAGATATCGGACGTCAAAGTTTTGACCTGAAAAAAAAACATAAGGGGTAACACTGTCGTTTTTGGCCGAAATTTTGACCCCCTCCGATCTTCTTGAAACTCTGGATTCTGACAGAGGGCCACGAGACTTCGACCAGCGCGCAAAAATGGAGGCTCTAGACCCTTCCAGAGCCGAGATATCGGACGTCAAAGTTTTGACCTGAAAAAAAAAAAAAACATAAGGGGTAACACTGTCGTTTTTGGCCGAAATTTTGACCCCCTCCGATCTTCTTGAAACTCTGGATTCTGACAGAGGGCCACGAGACTTCGACCAGCGCGCAAAAATGGAGGCTCTAGACCCTTCCAGAGCCGAGATATCGGACGTCAAAGTTTTGACCTGAAAAAAAAACATAAGGGGTAACACTGTCGTTTTTGGCCGAAATTTTGACCCCCTCCGATCTTCTTGAAACTCTGGATTCTGACAGAGGGCCACGAGACTTCGACCAGCACGCAAAAATGGAGGCTCTAGACCCTTCCAGAGCCGAGATATCGGACGTCAAAATTTTGACCTGAAAAAAAAACATAAGGGGTAACACTGTCGTTTTTGGCCGAAATTTTGACCCCCTCCGATCTTCTTGAAACTCTGGATTCTGACAGAGGGCCACGAGACTTCGACCAGCGCGCAAAAATGGAGGCTCTAGACCCTTCCAGAGCCGAGATATCGGACGTCAAAGTTTTGACCTGAAAAAAAAAACATAAGGGGTAACACTGTCGTTTTAGGCCGAAATTTTGACCCCCTCCGATCTTCTTGAAACTCTGGATTCTGACAGAGGGCCACGAGACTTCGACCAGCGCGCAAAAATGGAGGCTCTAGACCCTTCCAGAGCCGAGATATCGGACGTCAAAGTTTTGACCTGAAAAAAAAACATAAGGGGTAACACTGTCGTTTTTGGCCGAAATTTTGACCCCCTCCGATCTTCTTGAAACTCTGGATTCTGACAGAGGGCCACGAGACTTCGACCAGCGCGCAAAAATGGAGGCTCTAGACCCTTCCAGAGCCGAGATATCGGACGTCAAAGTTTTGACCTGAAAAAAAAACATAAGGGGTAACACTGTCGTTTTTGGCCGAAATTTTGACCCCCTCCGATCTTCTTGAAACTCTGGATTCTGACAGAGGGCCACGAGACTTCGACCAGCGCGCAAAAATGGAGGCTCTAGACCCTTCCAGAGCCGAGATATCGGACGTCAAAGTTTTGACCTGAAAAAAAAAACATAAGGGGTAACACTGTCGTTTTTGGCCGAAATTTTGACCCCCTCCGATCTTCTTGAAACTCTGGATTCTGACAGAGGGCCACGAGACTTCGACCAGCGCGCAAAAATGGAGGCTCTAGACCCTTCCAGAGCCGAGATATCGGACGTCAAAGTTTTGACCTGAAAAAAAAAACATAAGGGGTAACACTGTCGTTTTTGGCCGAAATTTTGACCCCCTCCGATCTTCTTGAAACTCTGGATTCTGACAAAGGGCCACGAGACTTCGACCAGCGCGCAAAAATGGGGGCTCTAGACACTTCCAGAGCCGAGATATCGGACGTCAAAGTTTTGACCTGAAAAAAAAAACATAAGGGGTAACACTGTCGTTTTTGGCCGAAATTTTGACCCCCTCCGATCTTCTTGAAACTCTGGATTCTGACAGAGGGCCACGAGACTTCGACCAGCGCGCAAAAATGGAGGCTCTAGACCCTTCCAGAGCCGAGATATCAGACGTCAAAGTTTTGACCTGAAAAAAAAACATAAGGGGTAACACTGTCGTTTTTGGCCGAAATTTTGACCCCCTCCGATCTTCTTGAAACTCTGGATTCTGACAGAGGGCCACGAGACTTCGACCAGCGCGCAAAAATGGAGGCTCTAGACCCTTCAGGAGCCGAGATATCAGACGTCAAAGTTTTGACCTGAAAAAAAAACATAAGGGGTAACACTGTCGTTTTTGGCCGAAATTTTGACCCCCTCCGATCTTCTTGAAACTCTGGATTCTGACAGAGGGCCACGAGACTTCGACCAGCGCGCAAAAATGGAGGCTCTAGACCCTTCCAGAGCCGAGATATCAGACGTCAAAGTTTTGACCTGAAAAAAAAACATAAGGGGTAACACTGTCGTTTTTGGCCGAAATTTTGACCCCCTCCGATATTCTTGAAACTCTGGATTCTGACAGAGGGCCACAAGACTTCGACCAGCGCGCAAAAATGGAGGCTCTAGACACTTCCAGAGCCAAGATATCGGACGTCAAAGTTTTGACCCGAAAAAAAAACATAAGGGGTAACACTGTCGTTTTTGGCCGAAATTTTGACCCCCTCCGATCTTCTTGAAACTCTGGATTCTGACAGAGGGCCACGAGACTTCGACCAGCGCGCAAAAATGGAGGCTCTAGACCCTTCCAGAGCCGAGATATCAGACGTCAAAGTTTTGACCTGAAAAAAAAAACATAAGGGGTAACACTGTCGTTTTTGGCCGAAATTTTGACCCCCTCCGATCTTCTTGAAACTCTGGATTCTGACAGAGGGCCACGAGACTTCGACCAGCGCGCAAAAATGGAGGCTCTAGACCCTTCCAGAGCCGAGATATCAGACGTCAAAGTTTTGACCTGAAAAAAAAACATAAGGGGTAACACTGTCGTTTTTAGCCGAAATTTTGACCCCCTCCGATCTTCTTGAAACTCTGGATTCTGACAGAGGGCCACGAGACTTCGACCAGCGCGCAAAAATGGAGGCTCTAGACCCTTCCAGAGCCGAGATATCGGACGTCAAAGTTTTGTCCTGAAAAAAAAAACATAAGGGGTAACACTGTCGTTTTTGGCCGAAATTTTGACCCCCTCCGATCTTCTTGAAACTCTGGATTCTGACAGAGGGGCACGAGACTTCGACCAGCGCGCAAAAATGGAGGCTCTAGACCCTTCCAGAGCCGAGATATCGGACGTCAAAGTTTTGACCTGAAAAAAAAACATAAGGGGTAACACTGTCGTTTTTGGCTGAAATTTTGACCCCCTCCGATCTTCTTGAAACTCTGGATTCTGACAGAGGGCCACGAGACTTCGACCAGCGCGCAAAAATGGAGGCTCTAGACACTTCCAGAGCCGAGATATCGGACGTCAAAGTTTTGACCTGAAAAAAAAAACATAAGGGGTAACACTGTCATTTTTTTTTTGGGCTGAAAGTTGGGCTGAAATCGAAGTCTCGTGGCCCTCTGTCAGAATCCAGAGTTTCAAGAAGATCGGAGGGGGTCAAAATTTCGGCCAAAAACGACAGTGTTACCCCTTATGTTTGTTTTTCAGGACAAAACTTTGACGTCCGATATCTCGGCTCTGGAAGGGTCTAGAGCCTCCATTTTTGCGCGCTGGTCGAAGTCTCGTGGCCCTCTGTCAGAATCCAGAGTTTCAAGAAGATCGGAGGGGGTCAAAATTTCGGCCAAAAACGACAGTGTTACCCCTTATGTTTTTTTTTCAGGTCAAAATTTTGACGTCCGATATCTCGGCTCTGGAAGTGTCTAGAGCCCCCATTTTTGCGCGCTGGTCGAAGTCTCGTGGCCCTCTGTCAGAATCCAGAGTTTCAAGAAGATCGGAGGGGGTCAAAATTTCGGCCAAAAACGACAGTGTTACCCCTTATGTTTTTTTTTTCAGGTCAAAACTTTGACGTCTGATATCTCGGCTCTGGAAGGGTCTAGAGCCTCCATTTTTGCGCGCTGGTCGAAGTCTCGTGGCCCTCTGTCAGAATCCAGAGTTTCAAGAAGATCGGAGGGGGTCAAAATTTCGGCCAAAAACGACAGTGTTACCCCTTATGTTTTTTTTTCAGGTCAAAACTTTGACGTCTGATATCTCGGCTCTGGAAGGGTCTAGAGCCTCCATTTTTGCGCGCTGGTCGAAGTCTCGTGGCCCTCTGTCAGAATCCAGAGTTTCAAGAAGATCGGAGGGGGTCAAAATTTCGGCCAAAAACGACAGTGTTACCCCTTATGGTTTTTTTTCAGGTCAAAACTTTGACGTCCGATATCTCGGCTCTGGAAGGGTCTAGAGCCTCCATTTTTGCGCGCTGGTCGAAGTCTCGTGGCCCTCTGTCAGAATCCAGAGTTTCAAGAAGATCGGAGGGGGTCAAAATTTCGGCCAAAAACGACAGTGTTACCCCTTATGTTTTTTTTTCAGGTCAAAACTTTGACGTCTGATATCTCGGCTCTGGAAGGGCCTAGAGCCTCCATTTTTGCGCGCTGGTCGAAGTCTCGTGGCCCTCTGTCAGAATCCAGAGTTTCAAGAAGATCGGAGGGGGTCAAAATTTCGGCCAAAAACGACAGTGTTACCCCTTATGTTTTTTTTTCCAGGTCAAAACTTTGACGTCCGATATCTCGGCTCTGGAAGGGTGTAGAGCCTCCATTTTTGCGCGCTGGTCGAAGTCTCGTGGCCCTCTGTCAGAATCCAGAGTTTCAAGAAGATCGGAGGGGGTCAAAATTTCGGCCAAAAACGACAGTGTTACCCCTTATGTTTTTTTTTTCGGGTCAAAACTTTGACGTCCGATATCTCGGCTCTGGAAGGGTCTAGAGCCTCCATTTTTGCGCGCTGGTAGAAGTCTCGTGGCCCTCTGTCAGAATCCAGAGTTTCAAGAAGATCGGAGGGGGTCAAAATTTCGGCCAAAAACGACAGTGTTACCCCTTATGTTTTTTTTTTCAGGTCAAAACTTTGACGTCCGATATCTTGGCTCTGGAAGGGTCTAGAGCCTCCATTTTTGCGCGCTGGTCGAAGTCTCGTGGCCCTCTGTCAGAATCCAGAGTTTCAAGAAGATCGGAGGGGGTCAAAATTTCGGCCAAAAACGACAGTGTTACCCCTTATGTTTTTTTTTCAGGTCAAAACTTTGACGTCCGATATCTCGGCTCTGGAAGGGTCTAGAGCCTCCATTTTTGCGCGCTGGTCGAAGTCTCGTGGCCCTCTGTCAGAATCCAGAGTTTCAAGAAGATCGGAGGGGGTCAAAATTTCGGCCAAAAACGACAGTGTTACCCCTTATGTTTTTGGCCGAAATTTTGACCCCTTCCGATCTTCTTGAAACTCTGGATTCTGACAGAGGGCCACGAGACTTCGACCAGCGCGCAAAAATGGAGGATCTAGACCCTTCCAGAGCCGAGATATCGGACGTCAAAGTTTTGACCTGAAAAAAAAAACATAAGGGGTAACACTGTCATTTTTGGCCGAAATTTTGACCCCCTCCGATCTTCTAGAAACTCTGGATTCTGACAGAGGGCCACGAGACTTCGACCAGCACGCAAAAATGGAGGCTCTAGACCCTTCCAGAGCCGAGATATCGGACGTCAAAGTTTTGACCTGAAAAAAAAACATAAGGGGTAACACTGTCGTTTTTGGCCGAAATTTTGACCCCCTCCGATCTTCTTGAAACTCTGGATTCTGACAGAGGGCCACGAGACTTCGACCAGCGCGCAAAAATGGAGGCTCTAGACCCTTCCAGAGCCGAGATATCGGATGTCAAAGTTTTGACCCGAAAAAAAAACATAAGGGGTAACACTGTCGTTTTGGCTTAAATTTTGACCCCCTCCGATCTTCTTGAAACTCTGGATTCTGACAGAGGGCCACGAGACTTCGACCAGCGCGCAAAAATGGAGGCTCTAGACACTTCCAGAGCCGAGATATCGGACGTCAAAGTTTTGACCTGAAAAAAAAAAACATAAGGGGTAACACTGTCGTTTTTGGCCGAAATTTTGACCCCCTCCGATCTTCTTGAAACTCTGGATTCTGACAGAGGGCCACGAGACTTCGACCAGCGCGCAAAAATGGAGGCTCTAGACCCTTCCAGAGCCGAGATATCGGACGTCAAAGTTTTGACCTGAAAAAAAACATAAGGGGTAACACTGTCGTTTTTGGCCGAAATTTTGACCCCCTCCGATCTTCTTGAAACTCTGGATTCTGACAGAGGGCCACGAGACTTCGACCAGCGCGCAAAAATGGAGGCTCTAGACCCTTCCAGAGCCGAGATATCGGACGTCAAAGTTATGACCTGAAAAAAAAAACATAAGGGGTAACACTGTCGTTTTTGGCCGAAATTTTGACCCCCTCCGATCTTCTTGAAACTCTGGATTCTGACAGAGGGCCACGAGACTTCGACCAGCGCGCAAAAATGGAGGCTCTAGACCCTTCCAGAGCCGAGATATCGGACGTCAAAGTTTTGACCTGAAAAAAAAACATAAGGGGTAACACTGTCGTTTTTGGCCGAAATTTTGACCCCCTCCGATCTTCTTGAAACTCTGGATTCTGACAGAGGGCCACGAGACTTCGACCAGCGCGCAAAAATGGAGGCTCTAGACCCTTCCAGAGCCGAGATATCGGACGTCAAAGTTTTGACCTGAAAAAAAAAAAAACATAAGGGGTAACACTGTCGTTTTTGGCCGAAATTTTGACCCCCTCCGATCTTCTTGAAACTCTGGATTCTGACAGAGGGCCACGAGACTTCGACCAGCGCGCAAAAATGGAGGCTCTAGACCCTTCCAGAGCCGAGATATCGGACGTCAAAGTTTTGACCTGAAAAAAAAACATAAGGGGTAACACTGTCGTTTTTGGCCGAAATTTTGACCCCCTCCGATCTTCTTGAAACTCTGGATTCTGACAGAGGGCCACGAGACTTCGACCAGCACGCAAAAATGGAGGCTCTAGACCCTTCCAGAGCCGAGATATCGGACGTCAAAATTTTGACCTGAAAAAAAAACATAAGGGGTAACACTGTCGTTTTTGGCCGAAATTTTGACCCCCTCCGATCTTCTTGAAACTCTGGATTCTGACAGAGGGCCACGAGACTTCGACCAGCGCGCAAAAATGGAGGCTCTAGACCCTTCCAGAGCCGAGATATCGGACGTCAAAGTTTTGACCTGAAAAAAAAAACATAAGGGGTAACACTGTCGTTTTAGGCCGAAATTTTGACCCCCTCCGATCTTCTTGAAACTCTGGATTCTGACAGAGGGCCACGAGACTTCGACCAGCGCGCAAAAATGGAGGCTCTAGACCCTTCCAGAGCCGAGATATCGGACGTCAAAGTTTTGACCTGAAAAAAAAACATAAGGGGTAACACTGTCGTTTTTGGCCGAAATTTTGACCCCCTCCGATCTTCTTGAAACTCTGGATTCTGACAGAGGGCCACGAGACTTCGACCAGCGCGCAAAAATGGAGGCTCTAGACCCTTCCAGAGCCGAGATATCGGACGTCAAAGTTTTGACCTGAAAAAAAAACATAAGGGGTAACACTGTCGTTTTTGGCCGAAATTTTGACCCCCTCCGATCTTCTTGAAACTCTGGATTCTGACAGAGGGCCACGAGACTTCGACCAGCGCGCAAAAATGGAGGCTCTAGACCCTTCCAGAGCCGAGATATCGGACGTCAAAGTTATTACCTGAAAAAAAAAACATAAGGGGTAACACTGTCGTTTTTGGCCGAAATTTTGACCCCCTCCGATCTTCTTGAAACTCTGGATCCTGACAGAGGGCCACGAGACTTCGACCAGCGCGCAAAAATGGAGGCTCTAGACCCTTCCAGAGCCGAGATATCGGACGTCAAAGTTTTGACCTGAAAAAAAAACATAAGGGGTAACACTGTCGTTTTGGCCGAAATTTTGACCCCCTCCGATCTTCTTGAAACTCTGGATTCTGACAGAGGGCCACGAGACTTCGACCAGCGCGCAAAAATGGAGGCTCTAGACACTTCCAGAGCCGAGATATCGGACGTCAAAGTTTTGACCTGAAAAAAAAAACATAAGGGGTAACACTGTCGTTTTTGGCCGAAATTTTGACCCCCTCCGATCTTCTTGAAACTCTGGATTCTGACAGAGGGCCACGAGACTTCGACCAGCGCGCAAAAATGGAGGCTCTAGACCCTTCCAGAGCCGAGATATCGGACGTCAAAGTTATGACCTGAAAATAAAAACATAAGGGGTAACACTGTCGTTTTTGGCCGAAATTTTGACCCCCTCCGATCTTCTTGAAACTCTGGATTCTGACAGAGGGCCACGAGACTTCGACCAGCGCGCAAAAATGGAGGCTCTAGACCCTTCCAGAGCCGAGATATCGGACGTCAAAGTTTTGACCTGAAAAAAAAAACATAAGGGGTAACACTGTCGTTTTTGGCCAAAATTTTGACCCCCTCCGATCTTCTTGAAACTCTGGATTCTGACAGAGGGCCACGAGACTTCGACCAGCGCGCAAAAATGGAGGCTCTAGACCCTTCCAGAGCCGAGATATCGGACGTCAAAGTTTTGACCTGAAAAAAAAACATAAGGGGTAACACTGTCGTTTTTGGCCGAAATTTTGACCCCCTCCGATCTTCTTGAAACTCTGGATTCTGACAGAGGGCCACGAGACTTCGACCAGCGCGCAAAAATGGAGGCTCTAGACCCTTCCAGAGCCGAGATATCGGACGTCAAAGTTATGACCTGAAAAAAAAAACATAAGGGGTAACACTGTCGTTTTTGGCTGAAATTTTGACCCCCTCCGATCTTCTTGAAACTCTGGATCCTGACAGAGGGCCACGAGACTTCGACCAGCGCGCAAAAATGGAGGCTCTAGACCCTTCCAGAGCCGAGATATCGGACGTCAAAGTTTTGACCTGAAAAAAAAACATAAGGGGTAACACTGTCGTTTTGGCCGATATTTTGACCCCCTCCGATCTTCTTGAAACTCTGGATTCTGACAGAGGGCCACGAGACTTCGACCAGCGCGCAAAAATGGAGGCTCTAGACCCTTCCAGAGCCGAGATATTGGACGTCAAAGTTTTGACCTGAAAAAAAAAACATAAGGGGTAACACTGTCGTTTTTGGCCGAAATTTTGACCCCCTCCGATCTTCTTGAAACTCTGGATTCTGACAGAGGGCCACGAGACTTCGACCAGCGCGCAAAAATGGAGGCTCTAGACCCTTCCAGAGCCGAGATATCGGACGTTAAAGTTTTGACCTGAAAAAAAACATAAGGGGTAACACTGTCGTTTTTGGCCGAAATTTTGACCCCCTCCGATCTTCTTGAAACTCTGGATTCTGACAGAGGGCCACGAGACTTCGACCAGCGCGCAAAAATGGAGGCTCTAGACCCTTCCAGAGCCGAGATATCGGACGTCAAAGTTATGACCTGAAAAAAAAAACATAAGGGGTAACACTGTCGTTTTTGGCCGAAATTTTGACCCCCTCCGATCTTCTTGAAACTCTGGATTCTGACAGAGGGCCACGAGACTTCGACCAGCGCGCAAAAATGGAGGCTCTAGACCCTTCCAGAGCCGAGATATCGGACGTCAAAGTTATGACCTGAAAAAAAAAACATAAGGGGTAACACTGTCGTTTTTGGCCGAAATTTTGACCCCCTCCGATCTTCTTGAAACTCTGGATTCTGACAGAGGGCCACGAGACTTCGACCAGCGCGCAAAAATGGAGGCTCTAGACCCTTCCAGAGCCGAGATATCGGACGTCAAAGTTTTGACATGAAAAAAAAAACATAAGGGGTAACACTGTCGTTTTTGGCCGAAATTTTGACCCCCTCCGATCTTCTTGAAACTCTGGATTCTGACAGAGGGCCACGAGACTTCGACCAGCGCGCAAAAATGGAGGCTCTAGACCCTTCCAGAGCCGAGATATCGGACGTCAAAGTTTTGACCTGAAAAAAAAACATAAGGGGTAACACTGTCGTTTTAGGCCGAAATTTTGACCCCCTCCGATCTTCTTGAAACTCTGGATTCTGACAGAGGGCCACGAGACTTCGACCAGCGCGCAAAAATGGAGGCTCTAGACCCTTCCAGAGCCGAGATATCGGACGTCAAAGTTTTGACCTGAAAAAAAAAACATAAGGGGTAACACTGTCGTTTTTGGCCGAAATTTTGACCCCCTCCGATCTTCTTGAAACTCTGGATTCTGACAGAGGGCCACGAGACTTCGACCAGCACGCAAAAATGGAGGCTCTAGACCCTTCCAGAGCCGAGATATCGGACGTCAAAGTTTTGACCTGAAAAAAAACATAAGGGGTAACACTGTCGTTTTTGGCCGAAATTTTGACCCCCTCCGATCTTCTTGAAACTCTGGATTCTGACAGAGGGCCACGAGACTTCGACCAGCGCGCAAAAATGGAGGCTCTAGACCCTTCCAGAGCCGAGATATCGGACGTCAAAGTTTTGACCTGAAAAAAAAACATAAGGGGTAACACTGTCGTTTTTGGCCGAAATTTTGACCCCCTCCGATCTTCTTGAAACTCTGGATCCTGACAGAGGGCCACGAGACTTCGACCAGCGCGCAAAAATGGAGGCTCTAGACCCTTCCAGAGCCGAGATATCGGACGTCAAAGTTTTGACCTGAAAAAAAAACATAAGGGGTAACACTGTCGTTTTAGGCCGAAATTTTGACCCCCTCCGATCTTCTTGAAACTCTGGATTCTGACAGAGGGCCACGAGACTTCGACCAGCGCGCAAAAATGGAGGCTCTAGACCCTTCCAGAGCCGAGATATCGGACGTCAAAGTTTTGACCTGAAAAAAAAACATAAGGGGTAACACTGTCGTTTTTGGCCGAAATTTTGACCCCCTCCGATCTTCTTGAAACTCTGGATTCTGACAGAGGGCCACGAGACTTCGACCAGCGCGCAAAAATGGAGGCTCTAGACCCTTCCAGAGCCGAGATATCGGACGTCAAAGTTATGACCTGAAAAAAAAAACATAAGGGGTAACACTGTCGTTTTTGGCCGAAATTTTGACCCCCTCCGATCTTCTTGAAACTCTGGATTCTGACAGAGGGCCACGAGACTTCGACCAGCGCGCAAAAATGGAGGCTCTAGACCCTTCCAGAGCCGAGATATCGGACGTCAAAGTTATGACCTGAAAAAAAAAACATAAGGGGTAACACTGTCGTTTTTGGCCGAAATTTTGACCCCCTCCGATCTTCTTGAAACTCTGGATTCTGACAGAGGGCCACGAGACTTCGACCAGCGCGCAAAAATGGAGGCTCTAGACCCTTCCAGAGCCGAGATATCGGACGTCAAAGTTTTGACCTGAAAAAAAAACATAAGGGGTAACACTGTCGTTTTTGGCCGAAATTTTGACCCCCTCCGATCTTCTTGAAACTCTGGATTCTGACAGAGGGCCACGAGACTTCGACCAGCACGCAAAAATGGAGGCTCTAGACCCTTCCAGAGCCGAGATATCGGACGTCAAAGTTTTGACCTGAAAAAAAAACATAAGGGGTAACACTGTCGTTTTTGGCCGAAATTTTGACCCCCTCCGATCTTCTTGAAACTCTGGATTCTGACAGAGGGCCAGGAGACTTCGACCAGCGCGCAAAAATGGAGGCTCTAGACCCTTCCAGAGCCGAGATATCGGACGTCAAAGTTTTGACCTGAAAAAAAAAACATAAGGGGTAACACTGTCGTTTTAGGCCGAAATTTTGACCCCCTCCGATCTTCTTGAAACTCTGGATTCTGACAGAGGGCCACGAGACTTCGACCAGCGCGCAAAAATGGAGGCTCTAGACCCTTCCAGAGCCGAGATATCGGACGTCAAAGTTATGACCTGAAAAAAAAAACATAAGGGGTAACACTGTCGTTTTTGGCCGAAATTTTGACCCCCTCCGATCTTCTTGAAACTCTGGATTCTGACAGAGGGCCACGAGACTTCGACCAGCGCGCAAAAATGGAGGCTCTAGACCCTTCCAGAGCCGAGATATCGGACGTCAAAGTTTTGACCTGAAAAAAAAAACATAAGGGGTAACACTGTCGTTTTTGGCCGAAATTTTGACCCCCTCCGATCTTCTTGAAACTCTGGATTCTGACAGAGGGCCACGAGACTTCGACCAGCACGCAAAAATGGAGGCTCTAGACCCTTCCAGAGCCGAGATATCGGACGTCAAAGTTTTGACCTGAAAAAAAAACATAAGGGGTAACACTGTCGTTTTTGGCCGAAATTTTGACCCCCTCCGATCTTCTTGAAACTCTGGATTCTGACAGAGGGCCAGGAGACTTCGACCAGCGCGCAAAAATGGAGGCTCTAGACCCTTCCAGAGCCGAGATATCGGACGTCAAAGTTTTGACCTGAAAAAAAAAACATAAGGGGTAACACTGTCGTTTTAGGCCGAAATTTTGACCCCCTCCGATCTTCTTGAAACTCTGGATTCTGACAGAGGGCCACGAGACTTCGACCAGCGCGCAAAAATGGAGGCTCTAGACCCTTCCAGAGCCGAGATATCGGACGTCAAAGTTTTGACCTGAAAAAAAAACATAAGGGGTAACACTGTCGTTTTTGGCCGAAATTTTGACCCCCTCCGATCTTCTTGAAACTCTGGATTCTGACAGAGGGCCACGAGACTTCGACCAGCGCGCAAAAATGGAGGCTCTAGACCCTACCAGAGCCGAGATATCGGACGTCAAAGTTTTGACCTGAAAAAAAAACATAAGGGGTAACACTGTCGTTTTTGGCCGAAATTTTGACCCCCTCCGATCTTCTTGAAACTCTGGATTCTGACAGAGGGCCACGAGACTTCGACCAGCGCGCAAAAATGGAGGCTCTAGACCCTTCCAGAGCCGAGATATCGGACGTCAAAGTTATGACCTGAAAAAAAAAACATAAGGGGTAACACTGTCGTTTTTGGCCGAAATTTTGACCCCCTCCGATCTTCTTGAAACTCTGGATCCTGACAGAGGGCCACGAGACTTCGACCAGCGCGCAAAAATGGAGGCTCTAGACCCTTCCAGAGCCGAGATATCGGACGTCAAAGTTTTGACCTGAAAAAAAAACATAAGGGGTAACACTGTCGTTTTGGCCGAAATTTTGACCCCCTCCGATCTTCTTGAAACTCTGGATTCTGACAGAGGGCCACGAGACTTCGACCAGCGCGCAAAAATGGAGGCTCTAGACCCTTCCAGAGCCGAGATATCGGACGTCAAAGTTATGACCTGAAAAAAAAAACATAAGGGGTAACACTGTCGTTTTTGGCCGAAATTTTGACCCCCTCCGATCTTCTTGAAACTCTGGATCCTGACAGAGGGCCACGAGACTTCGACCAGCGCGCAAAAATGGAGGCTCTAGACCCTTCCAGAGCCGAGATATCGGACGTCAAAGTTTTGACCTGAAAAAAAAAACATAAGGGGTAACACTGTCGTTTTGGCCGAAATTTTGACCCCCTCCGATCTTCTTGAAACTCTGGATTCTGACAGAGGGCCACGAGACTTCGACCAGCGCGCAAAAATGGAGGCTCTAGACACTTCCAGAGCCGAGATATCGGACGTCAAAGTTTTGACCTGAAAAAAAAACATAAGGGGTAACACTGTCGTTTTTGGCCAAAATTTTGACCCCCTCCGATCTTCTTGAAACTCTGGATTCTGACAGAGGGCCACGAGACTTCGACCAGCGCGCAAAAATGGAGGCTCTAGACCCTTCCAGAGCCGAGATATCGGACGTCAAAGTTTTGACCTGAAAAAAAACATAAGGGGTAACACTGTCGTTTTTGGCCGAAATTTTGACCCCCTCCGATCTTCTTGAAACTCTGGATTCTGACAGAGGGCCAC
The DNA here is from genome assembly GCA_038021265.1 of Cyprinella venusta. Lineage (NCBI taxonomy): Eukaryota > Metazoa > Chordata > Actinopteri > Cypriniformes > Leuciscidae > Cyprinella > Cyprinella venusta. The sequence continues at coordinate 26,162,085 of CM075884.1, forward strand.
GAGACTTCGACCAGCGCGCAAAAATGGAGGCTCTAGACCCTTCCAGAGCCGAGATATCGGACGTCAAAGTTATGACCTGAAAAAAAAAACATAAGGGGTAACACTGTCGTTTTTGGCCGAAATTTTGACCCCCTCCGATCTTCTTGAAACTCTGGATTCTGACAGAGGGCCACGAGACTTCGACCAGCGCGCAAAAATGGAGGCTCTAGACCCTTCCAGAGCCGAGATATCGGACGTCAAAGTTATGACCTGAAAAAAAAACATAAGGGGTAACACTGTCGTTTTTGGCCGAAATTTTGACCCCCTCCGATCTTCTTGAAACTCTGGATTCTGACAGAGGGCCACGAGACTTCGACCAGCGCGCAAAAATGGAGGCTCTAGACCCTTCCAGAGCCGAGATATCGGACGTCAAAGTTTTGACCTGAAAAAAAAAACCATAAGGGGTAACACTGTCGTTTTTGGCCGAAATTTTGACCCCCTCCGATCTTCTTGAAACGCTGGATTCTGACAGAGGGCCACGAGACTTCGACCAGCGCGCAAAAATGGAGGCTCTAGACCCTTCCAGAGCCGAGATATCGGACGTCAAAGTTTTGACCTGAAAAAAAAACATAAGGGGTAACACTGTCGTTTTTGGCCGAAATTTTGACCCCCTCCGATCTTCTTGAAACTCTGGATTCTGACAGAGGGCCACGAGACTTCGACCAGCGCGCAAAAATGGAGGCTCTAGACCCTTCCAGAGCCGAGATATCGGACGTCAAAGTTATGACCTGAAAAGAAAAACATAAGGGGTAACACTGTCGTTTTTGGCCGAAATTTTGACCCCCTCCGATCTTCTTGAAACTCTGGATCCTGACAGAGGGCCATGAGACTTCGACCAGCGCGCAAAAATGGAGGCTCTAGACCCTTCCAGAGCTGAGATATCGGACGTCAAAGTTTTGACCTGAAAAAAAAACATAAGGGGTAACACTGTCGTTTTGGCCGAAATTTTGACCCCCTCCGATCTTCTTGAAACTCTGGATTCTGACAGAGGGCCACGAGACTTCGACCAGCGCGCAAAAATGGAGGCTCTAGACCCTTCCAGAGCCGAGATATCGGACGTCAAAGTTTTGACCTGAAAAAAAAACATAAGGGGTAACACTGTCGTTTTTGGCCGAAATTTTGACCCCCTCCGATCTTCTTGAAACTCTGGATTCTGACAGAGGGCCACGAGACTTCGACCAGCGCGCAAAAATGGAGGCTCTAGACCCTTCCAGAGCCGAGATATCGGACGTCAAAGTTATGACCTGAAAAAAAAAACATAAGGGGTAACACTGTCGTTTTTGGCCGAAATTTTGACCCCCTCCGATCTTCTTGAAACTCTGGATTCTGACAGAGGGCCACGAGACTTCGACCAGCGCGCACAAATGGAGGCTCTAGACCCTTCCAGAGCCGAGATATCGGACGTCAAAGTTATGACCTGAAAAAAAAAACATAAGGGGTAACACTGTCGTTTTTGGCCGAAATTTTGACCCCCTCCGATCTTCTTGAAACTCTGGATTCTGACAGAGGGCCACGAGACTTCGACCAGCGCGCAAAAATGGAGGCTCTAGACCCTTCCAGAGCCGAGACATCGGACGTCAAAGTTTTGACATGAAAAAAAAACATAAGGGGTAACACTGTCGTTTTTGGCCGAAATTTTGACCCCCTCCGATCTTCTTGAAACTCTGGATTCTGACAGAGGGCCACGAGACTTCGACCAGCGCGCAAAAATGGAGGCTCTAGACCCTTCCAGAGCCGAGATATCGGACGTCAAAGTTTTGACCTGAAAAAAAAACATAAGGGGTAACACTGTCGTTTTAGGCCGAAATTTTGACCCCCTCCGATCTTCTTGAAACTCTGGATTCTGACAGAGGGCCACGAGACTTCGACCAGCGCGCAAAAATGGAGGCTCTAGACCCTTCCAGAGCCGAGATATCGGACGTCAAAGTTTTGACCTGAAAAAAAAACATAAGGGGTAACACTGTCGTTTTTGGCCGAAATTTTGACCCCCTCCGATCTTCTTGAAACTCTGGATTCTGACAGAGGGCCTCGAGACTTCGACCAGCGCGCAAAAATGGAGGCTCTAGACCCTTCCAGAGCCGAGATATCGGACGTCAAAGTTTTGACCTGAAAAAAAAAACATAAGGGGTAACACTGTCGTTTTAGGCCGAAATTTTGACCCCCTCCGATCTTCTTGAAACTCTGGATTCTGACAGAGGGCCACGAGACTTCGACCAGCGCGCAAAAATGGAGGCTCTAGACCCTTCCAGAGCCGAGATATCGGACGTCAAAGTTATGACCTGAAAAAAAAAACATAAGGGGTAACACTGTCGTTTTTGGCCGAAATTTTGACCCCCTCCGATCTTCTTGAAACTCTGGATTCTGACAGAGGGCCATGAGACTTCGACCAGCGCGCAAAAATGGAGGCTCTAGACCCTTCCAGAGCCGAGATATCGGACGTCAAAGTTTTGACCTGAAAAAAAAACATAAGGGGTAACACTGTCGTTTTTGGCCGAAATTTTGACCCCCTCCGATCTTCTTGAAACTCTGGATTCTGACAGAGGGCCACGAGACTTCGACCAGCGCGCAAAAATGGAGGCTCTAGACCCTTCCAGAGCCGAGATATCGGACGTCAAAGTTTTGACCTGAAAAAAAAACATAAGGGGTAACACTGTCGTTTTTGGCCGAAATTTTGACCCCCTCCGATCTTCTTGAAACTCTGGATTCTGACAGAGGGCCACGAGACTTCGACCAGCGCGCAAAAATGGAGGCTCTAGACCCTTCCAGAGCCGAGATATCGGACGTCAAAGTTATGACCTGAAAAGAAAAACATAAGGGGTAACACTGTCGTTTTTGGCCGAAATTTTGACCCCCTCCGATCTTCTTGAAACTCTGGATCCTGACAGAGGGCCATGAGACTTCGACCAGCGCGCAAAAATGGAGGCTCTAGACCCTTCCAGAGCCGAGATATCGGACGTCAAAGTTTTGACCTGAAAAAAAAACATAAGGGGTAACACTGTCGTTTTGGCCGAAATTTTGACCCCCTCCGATCTTCTTGAAACTCTGGATTCTGACAGAGGGCCACGAGACTTCGACCAGCGCGCAAAAATGGAGGCTCTAGACACTTCCAGAGCCGAGATATCGGACGTCAAAGTTTTGACCTGAAAAAAAAACATAAGGGGTAACACTGTCGTTTTTGGCCGAAATTTTGACCCCCTCCGATCTTCTTGAAACTCTGGATTCTGACAGAGGGCCACGAGACTTCGACCAGCGCGCAAAAATGGAGGCTCTAGACCCTTCCAGAGCCGAGATATCGGACGTCAAAGTTTTGACCTGAAAAAAAACATAAGGGGTAACACTGTCGTTTTTGGCCGAAATTTTGACCCCCTCCGATCTTCTTGAAACTCTGGATTCTGACAGAGGGCCACGAGACTTCGACCAGCGCGCAAAAATGGAGGCTCTAGACCCTTCCAGAGCCGAGATATCGGACGTCAAAGTTATGACCTGAAAAAAAAAACATAAGGGGTAACACTGTCGTTTTTGGCCGAAATTTTGACCCCCTCCGATCTTCTTGAAACTCTGGATTCTGACAGAGGGCCACGAGACTTCGACCAGCGCGCAAAAATGGAGGCTCTAGACCCTTCCAGAGCCGAGATATCGGACGTCAAAGTTATGACCTGAAAAAAAAACATAAGGGGTAACACTGTCGTTTTTGGCCGAAATTTTGACCCCCTCCGATCTTCTTGAAACTCTGGATTCTGACAGAGGGCCACGAGACTTCGACCAGCGCGCAAAAATGGAGGCTCTAGACCCTTCCAGAGCCGAGATATCGGACGTCAAAGTTTTGACATGAAAAAAAAACATAAGGGGTAACACTGTCGTTTTTGGCCGAAATTTTGACCCCCTCCGATCTTCTTGAAACTCTGGATTCTGACAGAGGGCCACGAGACTTCGACCAGCGCGCAAAAATGGAGGCTCTAGACCCTTCCAGAGCCGAGATATCGGACGTCAAAGTTTTGACCTGAAAAAAAAAACATAAGGGGTAACACTGTCGTTTTAGGCCGAAATTTTGACCCCCTCCGATCTTCTTGAAACTCTGGATTCTGACAGAGGGCCACGAGACTTCGACCAGCGCGCAAAAATGGAGGCTCTAGACCCTTCCAGAGCCGAGATATCGGACGTCAAAGTTTTGACCTGAAAAAAAAACATAAGGGGTAACACTGTCGTTTTAGGCCGAAATTTTGACCCCCTCCGATCTTCTTGAAACTCTGGATTCTGACAGAGGGCCACGAGACTTCGACCAGCACGCAAAAATGGAGGCTCTAGACCCTTCCAGAGCCGAGATATTGGACGTCAAAGTTTTGACCTGAAAAAAAAACATAAGGGGTAACACTGTCGTTTTTGGCCGAAATTTTGACCCCCTCCGATCTTCTTGAAACTCTGGATTCTGACAGAGGGCCAGGAGACTTCGACCAGCGCGCAAAAATGGAGGCTCTAGACCCTTCCAGAGCCGAGATATCGGACGTCAAAGTTTTGACCTGAAAAAAAACATAAGGGGTAACACTGTCGTTTTTGGCCGAAATTTTGACCCCCTCCGATCTTCTTGAAACTCTGGATTCTGACAGAGGGCCACGAGACTTCGACCAGCGCGCAAAAATGGAGGCTCTAGACCCTTCCAGAGCCGAGATATCGGACGTCAAAGTTTTGACCTGAAAAAAAACATAAGGGGTAACACTGTCGTTTTGGCCGAAATTTTGACCCCCTCCGATCTTCTTGAAACTCTGGATTCTGACAGAGGGCCACGAGACTTCGACCAGCGCGCAAAAATGGAGGCTCTAGACACTTCCAGAGCCGAGATATCGGACGTCAAAGTTTTGACCTGAAAAAAAAAACATAAGGGGTAACACTGTCGTTTTTGGCCGAAATTTTGACCCCCTCCGATCTTCTTGAAACTCTGGATTCTGACAGAGGGCCACGAGACTTCGACCAGCGCGCAAAAATGGAGGCTCTAGACCCTTCCAGAGCCGAGATATCGGACGTCAAAGTTTTGACCTGAAAAAAAACATAAGGGGTAACACTGTCGTTTTTGGCCGAAATTTTGACCCCCTCCGATCTTCTTGAAACTCTGGATTCTGACAAAGGGCCACGAGACTTCGACCAGCGCACAAAAATGGAGGCTCTAGACCCTTCCAGAGCCGAGATATCGGACGTCAAAGTTATGACCTGAAAAAAAAAACATAAGGGGTAACACTGTCGTTTTTGGCCGAAATTTTGACCCCCTCCGATCTTCTTGAAACTCTGGATTCTGACAGAGGGCCACGAGACTTCGACCAGCGCGCAAAAATGGAGGCTCTAGACCCTTCCAGAGCCGAGATATCGGACGTCAAAGTTTTGACCTGAAAAAAAAACATAAGGGGTAACACTGTCGTTTTTGGCCGAAATTTTGACCCCCTCCGATCTTCTTGAAACTCTGGATTCTGACAGAGGGCCACGAGACTTCGACCAGCGCGCAAAAATGGAGGCTCTAGGCCCTTCCAGAGCCGAGATATCGGACGTCAAAGTTTTGACCTGAAAAAAAAACATAAGGGGTAACACTGTCGTTTTTGGCCGAAATTTTGACCCCCTCCGATCTTCTTGAAACTCTGGATTCTGACAGAGGGCCACGAGACTTCGACCAGCGCGCAAAAATGGAGGCTCTAGACCCTTCCAGAGCCGAGATATCGGACGTCAAAGTTTTGACCTGAAAAAAAACATAAGGGGTAACACTGTCGTTTTTGGCCGAAATTTTGACCCCCTCCGATCTTCTTGAAACTCTGGATTCTGACAGAGGGCCACGAGACTTCGACCAGCGCGCAAAAATGGAGGCTCTAGACCCTTCCAGAGCCGAGATATCGGACGTCAAAGTTTTGACCTGAAAAAAAAAACATAAGGGGTAACACTGTCGTTTTTGGCCGAAATTTTGACCCCCTCCGATCTTCTTGAAACTCTGGATTCTGACAGAGGGCCACGAGACTTCGACCAGCGCGCAAAAATGGAGGCTCTAGACCCTTCCAGAGCCGAGATATCGGACGTCAAAGTTATGACCTGAAAAAAAAAACATAAGGGGTAACACTGTCGTTTTTGGCCGAAATTTTGACCCCCTCCGATCTTCTTGAAACTCTGGATCCTGACAGAGGGCCACGAGACTTCGACCAGCGCGCAAAAATGGAGGCTCTAGACCCTTCCAGAGCCGAGATATCGGACGTCAAAGTTTTGACCTGAAAAAAAAACATAAGGGGTAACACTGTCGTTTTGGCCGAAATTTTGACCCCCTCCGATCTTCTTGAAACTCTGGATTCTGACAGAGGGCCACGAGACTTCGACCAGCGCGCAAAAATGGAGGCTCTAGACACTTCCAGAGCCGAGATATCGGACGTCAAAGTTTTGACCTGAAAAAAAAAACATAAGGGGTAACACTGTCGTTTTTGGCCGAAATTTTGACCCCCTCCGATCTTCTTGAAACTCTGGATTCTGACAGAGGGCCACGAGACTTCGACCAGCGCGCAAAAATGGAGGCTCTAGACCCTTCCAGAGCCGAGATATCGGACGTCAAAGTTTTGACCTGAAAAAAAACATAAGGGGTAACACTGTCGTTTTTGGCCGAAATTTTGACCCCCTCCGATCTTCTTGAAACTCTGGATTCTGACAGAGGGCCACGAGACTTCGACCAGCGCGCAAAAATGGAGGCTCTAGACCCTTCCAGAGCCGAGATATCGGACGTCAAAGTTATGACCTGAAAAAAAAAACATAAGGGGTAACACTGTCGTTTTTGGCCGAAATTTTGACCCCCTCCGATCTTCTTGAAACTCTGGATTCTGACAGAGGGCCACGAGACTTCGACCAGCGCGCAAAAATGGAGGCTCTAGACCCTTCCAGAGCCGAGATATCGGACGTCAAAGTTTTGACCTGAAAAAAAAAACATAAGGGGTAACACTGTCGTTTTTGGCCGAAATTTTGACCCCCTCCGATCTTCTTGAAACTCTGGATTCTGACAGAGGGCCACGAGACTTCGACCAGCGCGCAAAAATGGAGGCTCTAGACCCTTCCAGAGCCGAGATATCGGACGTCAAAGTTTTGACCTGAAAAAAAAACATAAGGGGTAACACTGTCGTTTTTGGCCGAAATTTTGACCCCCTCCGATCTTCTTGAAACTCTGGATTCTGACAGAGGGCCACGAGACTTCGACCAGCGCGCAAAAATGGAGGCTCTAGACCCTTCCAGAGCCGAGATATCGGACGTCAAAGTTATGACCTGAAAAGAAAAACATAAGGGGTAACACTGTCGTTTTTGGCCGAAATTTTGACCCCCTCCGATCTTCTTGAAACTCTGGATCCTGACAGAGGGCCATGAGACTTCGACCAGCGCGCAAAAATGGAGGCTCTAGACCCTTCCAGAGCCGAGATATCGGACGTCAAAGTTTTGACCTGAAAAAAAAACATAAGGGGTAACACTGTCGTTTTGGCCGAAATTTTGAACCCCTCCGATCTTCTTGAAACTCTGGATTCTGACAGAGGGCCACGAGACTTCGACCAGCGCGCAAAAATGGAGGCTCTAGACACTTCCAGAGCCGAGATATCGGACGTCAAAGTTTTGACCTGAAAAAAAAAACATAAGGGGTAACACTGTCGTTTTTGGCCGAAATTTTGACCCCCTCCGATCTTCTTGAAACTCTGGATTCTGACAGAGGGCCACGAGACTTCGACCAGCGCGCAAAAATGGAGGCTCTAGACCCTTCCAGAGCCGAGATATCGGACGTCAAAGTTTTGACCTGAAAAAAAACATAAGGGGTAACACTGTCGTTTTTGGCCGAAATTTTGACCCCCTCCGATCTTCTTGAAACTCTGGATTCTGACAGAGGGCCACGAGACTTCGACCAGCGCGCAAAAATGGAGGCTCTAGACCCTTCCAGAGCCGAGATATCGGACGTCAGAGTTATGACCTGAAAAGAAAAACATAAGGGGTAACACTGTCGTTTTTGGCCGAAATTTTGACCCCCTCCGATCTTCTTGAAACTCTGGATTCTGACAGAGGGCCACGAGACTTCAACCAGCGCGCAAAAATGGAGGCTCTAGACCCTTCCAGAGCCGAGATATCGGACGTCAAAGTTTTGACCTGAAAAAAAACATAAGGGGTAACACTGTAGTTTTTGGCCGAAATTTTGACCCCCTCCGATCTTCTTGAAACTCTGGATTCTGACAGAGGGCCACGAGACTTCGACCAGCGCGCAAAAATGGAGGCTCTAGACCCTTCCAGAGCCGAGATATCGGACGTCAAAGTTATGACCTGAAAAAAAAACATAAGGGGTAACACTGTCGTTTTTGGCCGAAATTTTGACCCCCTCCGATCTTCTTGAAACTCTGGATTCTGACAGAGGGCCACGAGACTTCGACCAGCGCGCAAAAATGGAGGCTCTAGACCCTTCCAGAGCCGAGATATCGGACGTCAAAGTTATGACCTGAAAAAAAAAACATAAGGGGTAACACTGTCGTTTTTGGCCGAAATTTTGACCCCCTCCGATCTTCTTGAAACTCTGGATTCTGACAGAGGGCCACGAGACTTCGACCAGCGCGCAAAAATGGAGGCTCTAGACCCTTCCAGAGCCGAGATATCGGACGTCAAAGTTTTGACCTGAAAAAAAAAACATAAGGGGTAACACTGTCGTTTTTGGCCGAAATTTTGACCCCCTCCGATCTTCTTGAAACTCTGGATTCTGACAGAGGGCCACGAGACTTCGACCAGCGCGCAAAAATGGAGGCTCTAGACCCTTCCAGAGCCGAGATATCGGACGTCAAAGTTATGACCTGAAAAGAAAAACATAAGGGGTAACACTGTCGTTTTTGGCCGAAATTTTGACCCCCTCCGATCTTCTTGAAACTCTGGATCCTGACAGAGGGCCATGAGACTTCGACCAGCGCGCAAAAATGGAGGCTCTAGACCCTTCCAGAGCCGAGATATCGGACGTCAAAGTTTTGACCTGAAAAAAAAACATAAGGGGTAACACTGTCGTTTTGGCCGAAATTTTGACCCCCTCCGATCTTCTTGAAACTCTGGATTCTGACAGAGGGCCACGAGACTTTGACCAGCGCGCAAAAATGGAGGCTCTAGACACTTCCAGAGCCGAGATATCGGACGTCAAAGTTTTGACCTGAAAAAAAAAACATAAGGGGTAACACTGTCGTTTTTGGCCGAAATTTTGACCCCCTCCGATCTTCTTGAAACTCTGGATTCTGACAGAGGGCCACGAGACTTCGACCAGCGCGCAAAAATGGAGGCTCTAGACCCTTCCAGAGCCGAGATATCGGACGTCAAAGTTTTGACCTGAAAAAAAACATAAGGGGTAACACTGTCGTTTTTGGCCGAAATTTTGACCCCCTCCGATCTTCTTGAAACTCTGGATTCTGACAGAGGGCCACGAGACTTCGACCAGCGCGCAAAAATGGAGGCTCTAGACCCTTCCAGAGCCGAGATATCGGACGTCAAAGTTATGACCTGAAAAAAAAAACATAAGGGGTAACACTGTCGTTTTTGGCCGAAATTTTGACCCCCTCCGATCTTCTTGAAACTCTGGATTCTGACAGAGGGCCACGAGACTTCGACCAGCGCGCAAAAATGGAGGCTCTAGACCCTTCCAGAGCCGAGATATCGGACGTCAAAGTTATGACCTGAAAAAAAAAACATAAGGGGTTACACTGTCGTTTTTGGCCGAAATTTTGACCCCCTCCGATCTTCTTGAAACTCTGGATTCTGACAGAGGGCCACGAGACTTCGACCAGCGCGCAAAAATGGAGGCTCTAGACCCTTCCAGAGCCGAGATATCGGACGTCAAAGTTTTGACATGAAAAAAAAACATAAGGGGTAACACTGTCGTTTTTGGCCGAAATTTTGACCCCCTCCGATCTTCTTGAAACTCTGGATTCTGACAGAGGGCCACGAGACTTCGACCAGCGCGCAAAAATGGAGGCTCTAGACCCTTCCAGAGCCGAGATATCGGACGTCAAAGTTTTGACCTGAAAAAAAAAACATAAGGGGTAACACTGTCGTTTTAGGCCGAAATTTTGACCCCCTCCGATCTTCTTGAAACTCTGGATTCTGACAGAGGGCCACGAGACTTCGACCAGCGCGCAAAAATGGAGGCTCTAGACCCTTCCAGAGCCGAGATATCGGACGTCAAAGTTTTGACCTGAAAAAAAAACATAAGGGGTAACACTGTCGTTTTAGGCCGAAATTTTGACCCCCTCCGATCTTCTTGAAACTCTGGATTCTGACAGAGGGCCACGAGACTTCGACCAGCGCGCAAAAATGGAGGCTCTAGACCCTTCCAGAGCCGAGATATTGGACGTCAAAGTTTTGACCTGAAAAAAAAACATAAGGGGTAACACTGTCGTTTTTGGCCGAAATTTTGACCCCCTCCGATCTTCTTGAAACTCTGGATTCTGACAGAGGGCCAGGAGACTTCGACCAGTGCGCAAAAATGGAGGCTCTAGACCCTTCCAGAGCCGAGATATCGGACGTCAAAGTTTTGACCTGAAAAAAAACATAAGGGGTAACACTGTCGTTTTTGGCCGAAATTTTGACCCCCTCCGATCTTCTTGAAACTCTGGATTCTGACAGAGGGCCACGAGACTTCGACCAGCGCGCAAAAATGGAGGCTCTAGACCCTTCCAGAGCCGAGATATCGGACGTCAAAGTTATGACCTGAAAAAAAAAACATAAGGGGTAACACTGTCGTTTTTGGCCGAAATTTTGACCCCCTCCGATCTTCTTGAAACTCTGGATTCTGACAGAGGGCCACGAGACTTCGACCAGCGCGCAAAAATGGAGGCTCTAGACCCTTCCAGAGCCGAGATATCGGACGTCAAAGTTATGACCTGAAAAAAAAACATAAGGGGTAACACTGTCGTTTTTGGCCGAAATTTTGACCCCCTCCGATCTTCTTGAAACTCTGGATTCTGACAGAGGGCCACGAGACTTCGACCAGCGCGCAAAAATGGAGGCTCTAGACCCTTCCAGAGCCGAGATATCGGACGTCAAAGTTTTGACATGAAAAAAAAACATAAGGGGTAACACTGTCGTTTTTGGCCGAAATTTTGACCCCCTCCGATCTTCTTGAAACTCTGGATTCTGACAGAGGGCCACGAGACTTCGACCAGCGCGCAAAAATGGAGGCTCTAGACCCTTCCAGAGCCGAGATATCGGACGTCAAAGTTTTGACCTGAAAAAAAAACATAAGGGGTAACACTGTCGTTTTAGGCCGAAATTTTGACCCCCTCCGATCTTCTTGAAACTCTGGATTCTGACAGAGGGCCACGAGACTTCGACCAGCGCGCAAAAATGGAGGCTCTAGACCCTTCCAGAGCCGAGATATCGGACGTCAAAGTTTTGACCTGAAAAAAAAACATAAGGGGTAACACTGTCGTTTTTGGCCGAAATTTTGACCCCCTCCGATCTTCTTGAAACTCTGGATTCTGACAGAGGGCCACGAGACTTCGACCAGCACGCAAAAATGGAGGCTCTAGACCCTTCCAGAGCCGAGATATCGGACGTCAAAGTTTTGACCTGAAAAAAAAACATAAGGGGTAACACTGTCGTTTTTGGCCGAAATTTTGACCCCCTCCGATCTTCTTGAAACTCTGGATTCTGACAGAGGGCCAGGAGACTTCGACCAGCGCGCAAAAATGGAGGCTCTAGACCCTTCCAGAGCCGAGATATCGGACGTCAAAGTTTTGACCTGAAAAAAAAAACATAAGGGGTAACACTGTCGTTTTAGGCCGAAATTTTGACCCCCTCCGATCTTCTTGAAACTCTGGATTCTGACAGAGGGCCACGAGACTTCGACCAGCGCGCAAAAATGGAGGCTCTAGACCCTTCCAGAGCCGAGATATCGGACGTCAAAGTTTTGACCTGAAAAAAAAACATAAGGGGTAACACTGTCGTTTTTGGCCGAAATTTTGACCCCCTCCGATCTTCTTGAAACTCTGGATTCTGACAGAGGGCCACGAGACTTCGACCAGCGCGCAAAAATGGAGGCTCTAGACCCTTCCAGAGCCGAGATATCGGACGTCAAAGTTATGACCTGAAAAAAAAAACATAAGGGGTAACACTGTCGTTTTTGGCCGAAATTTTGACCCCCTCCGATCTTCTTGAAACTCTGGATCCTGACAGAGGGCCACGAGACTTCGACCAGCGCGCAAAAATGGAGGCTCTAGACCCTTCCAGAGCCGAGATATCGGACGTCAAAGTTTTGACCTGAAAAAAAACATAAGGGGTAACACTGTCGTTTTGGCCGAAATTTTGACCCCCTCCGATCTTCTTGAAACTCTGGATTCTGACAGAGGGCCACGAGACTTCGACCAGCGCGCAAAAATGGAGGCTCTAGACACTTCCAGAGCCGAGATATCGGACGTCAAAGTTTTGACCTGAAAAAAAAAACATAAGGGGTAACACTGTCGTTTTTGGCCGAAATTTTGACCCCCTCCGATCTTCTTGAAACTCTGGATTCTGACAGAGGGCCACGAGACTTCGACCAGCGCGCAAAAATGGAGGCTCTAGACCCTTCCAGAGCCGAGATATCGGACGTCAAAGTTTTGACCTGAAAAAAAACATAAGGGGTAACACTGTCGTTTTTGGACGAAATTTTGACCCCCTCCGATCTTCTTGAAACTCTGGATTCTGACAAAGGGCCACGAGACTTCGACCAGCGCACAAAAATGGAGGCTCTAGACCCTTCCAGAGCCGAGATATCGGACGTCAAAGTTATGACCTGAAAAAAAAAACATAAGGGGTAACACTGTCGTTTTTGGCCGAAATTTTGACCCCCTCCGATCTTCTTGAAACTCTGGATTCTGACAGAGGGCCACGAGACTTCGACCAGCGCGCAAAAATGGAGGCTCTAGACCCTTCCAGAGCCGAGATATCGGACGTCAAAGTTTTGACCTGAAAAAAAAACATAAGGGGTAACACTGTCGTTTTTGGCCGAAATTTTGACCCCCTCCGATCTTCTTGAAACTCTGGATTCTGACAGAGGGCCACGAGACTTCGACCAGCGCGCAAAAATGGAGGCTCTAGGCCCTTCCAGAGCCGAGATATCGGACGTCAAAGTTTTGACCTGAAAAAAAAACATAAGGGGTAACACTGTCGTTTTTGGCCGAAATTTTGACCCCCTCCGATCTTCTTGAAACTCTGGATTCTGACAGAGGGCCACGAGACTTCGACCAGCGCGCAAAAATGGAGGCTCTAGACCCTTCCAGAGCCGAGATATCGGACGTCAAAGTTTTGACCTGAAAAAAAACATAAGGGGTAACACTGTCGTTTTTGGCCGAAATTTTGACCCCCTCCGATCTTCTTGAAACTCTGGATTCTGACAGAGGGCCACGAGACTTCGACCAGCGCGCAAAAATGGAGGCTCTAGACCCTTCCAGAGCCGAGATATCGGACGTCAAAGTTTTGACCTGAAAAAAAAAACATAAGGGGTAACACTGTCGTTTTTGGCCGAAATTTTGACCCCCTCCGATCTTCTTGAAACTCTGGATTCTGACAGAGGGCCACGAGACTTCGACCAGCGCGCAAAAATGGAGGCTCTAGACCCTTCCAGAGCCGAGATATCGGACGTCAAAGTTATGACCTGAAAAAAAAAACATAAGGGGTAACACTGTCGTTTTTGGCCGAAATTTTGACCCCCTCCGATCTTCTTGAAACTCTGGATCCTGACAGAGGGCCACGAGACTTCGACCAGCGCGCAAAAATGGAGGCTCTAGACCCTTCCAGAGCCGAGATATCGGACGTCAAAGTTTTGACCTGAAAAAAAAACATAAGGGGTAACACTGTCGTTTTGGCCGAAATTTTGACCCCCTCCGATCTTCTTGAAACTCTGGATTCTGACAGAGGGCCACGAGACTTCGACCAGCGCGCAAAAATGGAGGCTCTAGACACTTCCAGAGCCGAGATATCGGACGTCAAAGTTTTGACCTGAAAAAAAAAACATAAGGGGTAACACTGTCGTTTTTGGCCGAAATTTTGACCCCCTCCGATCTTCTTGAAACTCTGGATTCTGACAGAGGGCCACGAGACTTCGACCAGCGCGCAAAAATGGAGGCTCTAGACCCTTCCAGAGCCGAGATATCGGACGTCAAAGTTTTGACCTGAAAAAAAACATAAGGGGTAACACTGTCGTTTTTGGCCGAAATTTTGACCCCCTCCGATCTTCTTGAAACTCTGGATTCTGACAGAGGGCCACGAGACTTCGACCAGCGCGCAAAAATGGAGGCTCTAGACCCTTCCAGAGCCGAGATATCGGACGTCAAAGTTATGACCTGAAAAAAAAAACATAAGGGGTAACACTGTCGTTTTTGGCCGAAATTTTGACCCCCTCCGATCTTCTTGAAACTCTGGATTCTGACAGAGGGCCACGAGACTTCGACCAGCGCGCAAAAATGGAGGCTCTAGACCCTTCCAGAGCCGAGATATCGGACGTCAAAGTTTTGACCTGAAAAAAAAAACATAAGGGGTAACACTGTCGTTTTTGGCCGAAATTTTGACCCCCTCCGATCTTCTTGAAACTCTGGATTCTGACAGAGGGCCACGAGACTTCGACCAGCGCGCAAAAATGGAGGCTCTAGACCCTTCCAGAGCCGAGATATCGGACGTCAAAGTTTTGACCTGAAAAAAAAACATAAGGGGTAACACTGTCGTTTTTGGCCGAAATTTTGACCCCCTCCGATCTTCTTGAAACTCTGGATTCTGACAGAGGGCCACGAGACTTCGACCAGCGCGCAAAAATGGAGGCTCTAGACCCTTCCAGAGCCGAGATATCGGACGTCAAAGTTATGACCTGAAAAGAAAAACATAAGGGGTAACACTGTCGTTTTTGGCCGAAATTTTGACCCCCTCCGATCTTCTTGAAACTCTGGATCCTGACAGAGGGCCATGAGACTTCGACCAGCGCGCAAAAATGGAGGCTCTAGACCCTTCCAGAGCCGAGATATCGGACGTCAAAGTTTTGACCTGAAAAAAAAACATAAGGGGTAACACTGTCGTTTTGGCCGAAATTTTGACCCCCTCCGATCTTCTTGAAACTCTGGATTCTGACAGAGGGCCACGAGACTTTGACCAGCGCGCAAAAATGGAGGCTCTAGACACTTCCAGAGCCGAGATATCGGACGTCAAAGTTTTGACCTGAAAAAAAAAACATAAGGGGTAACACTGTCGTTTTTGGCCGAAATTTTGACCCCCTCCGATCTTCTTGAAACTCTGGATTCTGACAGAGGGCCACGAGACTTCGACCAGCGCGCAAAAATGGAGGCTCTAGACCCTTCCAGAGCCGAGATATCGGACGTCAAAGTTTTGACCTGAAAAAAAACATAAGGGGTAACACTGTCGTTTTTGGCCGAAATTTTGACCCCCTCCGATCTTCTTGAAACTCTGGATTCTGACAGAGGGCCACGAGACTTCGACCAGCGCGCAAAAATGGAGGCTCTAGACCCTTCCAGAGCCGAGATATCGGACGTCAAAGTTATGACCTGAAAAAAAAAACATAAGGGGTAACACTGTCGTTTTTGGCCGAAATTTTGACCCCCTCCGATCTTCTTGAAACTCTGGATTCTGACAGAGGGCCACGAGACTTCGACCAGCGCGCAAAAATGGAGGCTCTAGACCCTTCCAGAGCCGAGATATCGGACGTCAAAGTTATGACCTGAAAAAAAAAACATAAGGGGTTACACTGTCGTTTTTGGCCGAAATTTTGACCCCCTCCGATCTTCTTGAAACTCTGGATTCTGACAGAGGGCCACGAGACTTCGACCAGCGCGCAAAAATGGAGGCTCTAGACCCTTCCAGAGCCGAGATATCGGACGTCAAAGTTTTGACATGAAAAAAAAACATAAGGGGTAACACTGTCGTTTTTGGCCGAAATTTTGACCCCCTCCGATCTTCTTGAAACTCTGGATTCTGACAGAGGGCCACGAGACTTCGACCAGCGCGCAAAAATGGAGGCTCTAGACCCTTCCAGAGCCGAGATATCGGACGTCAAAGTTTTGACCTGAAAAAAAAAACATAAGGGGTAACACTGTCGTTTTAGGCCGAAATTTTGACCCCCTCCGATCTTCTTGAAACTCTGGATTCTGACAGAGGGCCACGAGACTTCGACCAGCGCGCAAAAATGGAGGCTCTAGACCCTTCCAGAGCCGAGATATCGGACGTCAAAGTTTTGACCTGAAAAAAAAACATAAGGGGTAACACTGTCGTTTTTGGCCGAAATTTTGACCCCCTCCGATCTTCTTGAAACTCTGGATTCTGACAGAGGGCCACGAGACTTCGACCAGCACGCAAAAATGGAGGCTCTAGACCCTTCCAGAGCCGAGATATCGGACGTCAAAGTTTTGACCTGAAAAAAAAACATAAGGGGTAACACTGTCGTTTTTGGCCGAAATTTTGACCCCCTCCGATCTTCTTGAAACTCTGGATTCTGACAGAGGGCCAGGAGACTTCGACCAGCGCGCAAAAATGGAGGCTCTAGACCCTTCCAGAGCCGAGATATCGGACGTCAAAGTTTTGACCTGAAAAAAAAAACATAAGGGGTAACACTGTCGTTTTAGGCCGAAATTTTGACCCCCTCCGATCTTCTTGAAACTCTGGATTCTGACAGAGGGCCACGAGACTTCGACCAGCGCGCAAAAATGGAGGCTCTAGACCCTTCCAGAGCCGAGATATCGGACGTCAAAGTTATGACCTGAAAAAAAAAACATAAGGGGTAACACTGTCGTTTTTGGCCGAAATTTTGACCCCCTCCGATCTTCTTGGAACTCTGGATTCTGACAGAGGGCCACGAGACTTCGACCAGCGCGCAAAAATGGAGGCTCTAGACCCTTCCAGAGCCGAGATATCGGACGTCAAAGTTTTGACCTGAAAAAAAAACATAAGGGGTAACACTGTCGTTTTTGGCCGAAATTTTGACCCCCTCCGATCTTCTTGAAACTCTGGATTCTGACAGAGGGCCACGAGACTTCGACCAGCGCGCAAAAATGGAGGCTCTAGACCCTTCCAGAGCCGAGATATCGGACGTCAAAGTTTTGACCTGAAAAAAAAACATAAGGGGTAACACTGTCGTTTTTGGCCGAAATTTTGACCCCCTCCGATCTTCTTGAAACTCTGGATTCTGACAGAGGGCCACGAGACTTCGACCAGCGCGCAAAAATGGAGGCTCTAGACCCTTCCAGAGCCGAGATATCGGACGTCAAAGTTATGACCTGAAAAGAAAAACATAAGGGGTAACACTGTCGTTTTTGGCCGAAATTTTGACCCCCTCCGATCTTCTTGAAACTCTGGATCCTGACAGAGGGCCATGAGACTTCGACCAGCGCGCAAAAATGGAGGCTCTAGACCCTTCCAGAGCCGAGATATCGGACGTCAAAGTTTTGACCTGAAAAAAAAAACATAAGGGGTAACACTGTCGTTTTGGCCGAAATTTTGACCCCCTCCGATCTTCTTGAAACTCTGGATTCTGACAGAGGGCCACGAGACTTCGACCAGCGCGCAAAAATGGAGGCTCTAGACACTTCCAGAGCCGAGATATCGGACGTCAAAGTTTTGACCTGAAAAAAAAAACATAAGGGGTAACACTGTCGTTTTGGCCGAAATTTTGACCCCCTCCGATCTTCTTGAAACTCTGGATTCTGACAGAGGGCCACGAGACTTCGACCAGCGCGCAAAAATGGAGGCTCTAGACCCTTCCAGAGCCGAGATATCGGACGTCAAAGTTTTGACCTGAAAAAAAACATAAGGGGTAACACTGTCGTTTTTGGCCGAAATTTTGACCCCCTCCGATCTTCTTGAAACTCTGGATTCTGACAGAGGGCCACGAGACTTCGACCAGCGCGCAAAAATGGAGGCTCTAGACCCTTCCAGAGCCGAGATATCGGACGTCAAAGTTATGACCTGAAAAAAAAAACATAAGGGGTAACACTGTCGTTTTTGGCCGAAATTTTGACCCCCTCCGATCTTCTTGAAACTCTGGATCCTGACAGAGGGCCATGAGACTTCGACCAGCGCGCAAAAATGGAGGCTCTAGACCCTTCCAGAGCCGAGATATCGGACGTCAAAGTTTTGACCTGAAAAAAAAACATAAGGGGTAACACTGTCGTTTTGGCCGAAATTTTGACCCCCTCCGATCTTCTTGAAACTCTGGATTCTGACAGAGGGCCACGAGACTTCGACCAGCGCGCAAAAATGGAGGCTCTAGACACTTCCAGAGCCGAGATATCGGACGTCAAAGTTTTGACCTGAAAAAAAAAACATAAGGGGTAACACTGTCGTTTTTGGCCGAAATTTTGACCCCCTCCGATCTTCTTGAAACTCTGGATTCTGACAGAGGGCCACGAGACTTCGACCAGCTCAAAAATGGAGGCTCTAGACCCTTCCAGAGCCGAGATATCGGACGTCAAAGTTTTGACCTGAAAAAAAACATAAGGGGTAACACTGTCGTTTTTGGCCGAAATTTTGACCCCCTCCGATCTTCTTGAAACTCTGGATTCTGACAGAGGGCCACGAGACTTCGACCAGCGCGCAAAAATGGAGGCTCTAGACCCTTCCAGAGCCGAGATATCGGACGTCAAAGTTATGACCTGAAAAAAAAAACATAAGGGGTAACACTGTCGTTTTTGGCCGAAATTTTGACCCCCTCCGATCTTCTTGAAACTCTGGATTCTGACAGAGGGCCACGAGACTTCGACCAGCGCGCAAAAATGGAGGCTCTAGACCCTTCCAGAGCCGAGATATCGGACGTCAAAGTTATGACCTGAAAAAAAAAACATAAGGGGTAACACTGTCGTTTTTGGCCGAAATTTTGACCCCCTCCGATCTTCTTGAAACTCTGGATTCTGACAGAGGGCCACGAGACTTCGACCAGCGCGCAAAAATGGAGGCTCTAGACCATTCCAGAGCCGAGATATCGGACGTCAAAGTTTTGACATGAAAAAAAAACATAAGGGGTAACACTGTCGTTTTTGGCCGAAATTTTGACCCCCTCCGATCTTCTTGAAACTCTGGATTCTGACAGAGGGCCACGAGACTTCGACCAGCGCGCAAAAATGGAGGCTCTAGACCCTTCCAGAGCCGAGATATCGGACGTCAAAGTTTTGACCTGAAAAAAAAACATAAGGGGTAACACTGTCGTTTTAGGCCGAAATTTTGACCCCCTCCGATCTTCTTGAAACTCTGGATTCTGACAGAGGGCCACGAGACTTCGACCAGCGCGCAAAAATGGAGGCTCTAGACCCTTCCAGAGCCGAGATATCGGACGTCAAAGTTTTGACCTGAAAAAAAAACATAAGGGGTAACACTGTCGTTTTTGGCCGAAATTTTGACCCCCTCCGATCTTCTTGAAACTCTGGATTCTGACAGAGGGCCACGAGACTTCGACCAGCACGCAAAAATGGAGGCTCTAGACCCTTCCAGAGCCGAGATATCGGACGTCAAAGTTTTGACCTGAAAAAAAAACATAAGGGGTAACACTGTCGTTTTTGGCCGAAATTTTGACCCCCTCCGATCTTCTTGAAACTCTGGATTCTGACAGAGGGCCAGGAGACTTCGACCAGCGCGCAAAAATGGAGGCTCTAGACCCTTCCAGAGCCGAGATATCGGACGTCAAAGTTTTGACCTGAAAAAAAAAAACATAAGGGGTAACACTGTCGTTTTAGGCCGAAATTTTGACCCCCTCCGATCTTCTTGAAACTCTGGATTCTGACAGAGGGCCACGAGACTTCGACCAGCGCGCAAAAATGGAGGCTCTAGACCCTTCCAGAGCCGAGATATCGGACGTCAAAGTTATGACCTGAAAAAAAAAACATAAGGGGTAACACTGTCGTTTTTGGCCGAAATTTTGACCCCCTCCGATCTTCTTGGAACTCTGGATTCTGACAGAGGGCCACGAGACTTCGACCAGCGCGCAAAAATGGAGGCTCTAGACCCTTCCAGAGCCGAGATATCGGACGTCAAAGTTTTGACCTGAAAAAAAAAACATAAGGGGTAACACTGTCGTTTTTGGCCGAAATTTTGACCCCCTCCGATCTTCTTGAAACTCTGGATTCTGACAGAGGGCCACGAGACTTCGACCAGCGCGCAAAAATGGAGGCTCTAGACCCTTCCAGAGCCGAGATATCGGACGTCAAAGTTTTGACCTGAAAAAAAAAAACATAAGGGGTAACACTGTCGTTTTTGGCCGAAATTTTGACCCCCTCCGATCTTCTTGAAACTCTGGATTCTGACAGAGGGCCACGAGACTTCGACCAGCGCGCAAAAATGGAGGCTCTAGACCCTTCCAGAGCCGAGATATCGGACGTCAAAGTTATGACCTGAAAAGAAAAACATAAGGGGTAACACTGTCGTTTTTGGCCGAAATTTTGACCCCCTCCGATCTTCTTGAAACTCTGGATCCTGACAGAGGGCCATGAGACTTCGACCAGCGCGCAAAAATGGAGGCTCTAGACACTTCCAGAGCCGAGATATCGGACGTCAAAGTTTTGACCTGAAAAAAAACATAAGGGGTAACACTGTCGTTTTTGGCCGAAATTTTGACCCCCTCCGATCTTCTTGAAACTCTGGATTCTGACAGAGGGCCACGAGACTTCGACCAGCGCGCAAAAATGGAGGCTCTAGACCCTTCCAGAGCCGAGATATCGGACGTCAAAGTTATGACCTGAAAAAAAAAACATAAGGGGTAACACTGTCGTTTTTGGCCGAAATTTTGACCCCCTCCGATCTTCTTGAAACTCTGGATTCTGACAGAGGGCCACGAGACTTCGACCAGCGCGCAAAAATGGAGGCTCTAGACCCTTCCAGAGCCGAGATATCGGACGTCAAAGTTATGACCTGAAAAAAAAAACATAAGGGGTAACACTGTCGTTTTTGGCCGAAATTTTGACCCCCTCCGATCTTCTTGAAACTCTGGATTCTGACAGAGGGCCACGAGACTTCGACCAGCGCGCAAAAATGGAGGCTCTAGACCCTTCCAGAGCCGAGATATCGGACGTCAAAGTTTTGACATGAAAAAAAAACATAAGGGGTAACACTGTCGTTTTTGGCCGAAATTTTGACCCCCTCCGATCTTCTTGAAACTCTGGATTCTGACAGAGGGCCACGAGACTTCGACCAGCGCGCAAAAATGGAGGCTCTAGACCCTTCCAGAGCCGAGATATCGGACGTCAAAGTTTTGACCTGAAAAAAAAACATAAGGGGTAACACTGTCGTTTTAGGCCGAAATTTTGACCCCCTCCGATCTTCTTGAAACTCTGGATTCTGACAGAGGGCCACGAGACTTCGACCAGCGCGCAAAAATGGAGGCTCTAGACCCTTCCAGAGCCGAGATATCGGACGTCAAAGTTTTGACCTGAAAAAAAACCATAAGGGGTAACACTGTCGTTTTTGGCCGAAATTTTGACCCCCTCCGATCTTCTTGAAACTCTGGATTCTGACAGAGGGCCACGAGACTTCGACCAGCACGCAAAAATGGAGGCTCTAGACCCTTCCAGAGCCGAGATATCGGACGTCAAAGTTTTGACCTGAAAAAAAAAACATAAGGGGTAACACTGTCGTTTTTGGCCGAAATTTTGACCCCCTCCGATCTTCTTGAAACTCTGGATTCTGACAGAGGGCCAGGAGACTTCGACCAGCGCGCAAAAATGGAGGCTCTAGACCCTTCCAGAGCCGAGATATCGGACGTCAAAGTTTTGACCTGAAAAAAAAAACATAAGGGGTAACACTGTCGTTTTAGGCCGAAATTTTGACCCCCTCCGATCTTCTTGAAACTCTGGATTCTGACAGAGGGCCACGAGACTTCGACCAGCGCGCAAAAATGGAGGCTCTAGACCCTTCCAGAGCCGAGATATCGGACGTCAAAGTTTTGACCTGAAAAAAAAACATAAGGGGTAACACTGTCGTTTTTGGCCGAAATTTTGACCCCCTCCGATCTTCTTGAAACTCTGGATTCTGACAGAGGGCCACGAGACTTCGACCAGCGCGCAAAAATGGAGGCTCTAGACCCTTCCAGAGCCGAGATATCGGACGTCAAAGTTTTGACCTGAAAAAAAAAACATAAGGGGTAACACTGTCGTTTTTGGCCGAAATTTTGACCCCCTCCGATCTTCTTGAAACTCTGGATTCTGACAGAGGGCCACGAGACTTCGACCAGCGCGCAAAAATGGAGGCTCTAGACCCTTCCAGAGCCGAGATATCGGACGTCAAAGTTATGACCTGAAAAAAAACATAAGGGTAACACTGTCGTTTTTGGCCGAAATTTTGACCCCTCCGATCTTCTTGAAACTCTGGATCCTGACAGAGGGCCACGAGACTTCGACCAGCGCGCAAAAATGGAGGCTCTAGACCCTTCCAGAGCCGAGATATCGGACGTCAAAGTTTTGACCTGAAAAAAAAACATAAGGGGTAACACTGTCGTTTTGGCCGAAATTTGACCCCCTCCGATCTTCTTGAAACTCTGGATTCTGACAGAGGGCCACGAGACTTCGACCAGCGCGCAAAAATGGAGGCTCTAGACACTTCCAGAGCCGAGATATCGGACGTCAAAGTTTTGACCTGAAAAAAAAAACATAAGGGGTAACACTGTCGTTTTTGGCCGAAATTTTGACCCCCTCCGATCTTCTTGAAACTCTGGATTCTGACAGAGGGCCACGAGACTTCGACCAGCGCGCAAAAATGGAGGCTCTAGACCCTTCCAGAGCCGAGATATCGGACGTCAAAGTTTTGACCTGAAAAAAAACATAAGGGGTAACACTGTCGTTTTTGGCCGAAATTTTGACCCCCTCCGATCTTCTTGAAACTCTGGATTCTGACAGAGGGCCACGAGACTTCGACCAGCGCGCAAAAATGGAGGCTCTAGACCCTTCCAGAGCCGAGATATCGGACGTCAAAGTTATGACCTGAAAAAAAAACATAAGGGGTAACACTGTCGTTTTTGGCCGAAATTTTGACCCCCTCCGATCTTCTTGAAACTCTGGATCCTGACAGAGGGCCATGAGACTTCGACCAGCGCGCAAAAATGGAGGCTCTAGACCCTTCCAGAGCCGAGATATCGGACGTCAAAGTTTTGACCTGAAAAAAAAACATAAGGGGTAACACTGTCGTTTTGGCCGAAATTTTGACCCCCTCCGATCTTCTTGAAAGTCTGGATTCTGACAGAGGGCCACGAGACTTCGACCAGCGCGCAAAAATGGAGGCTCTAGACACTTCCAGAGCCGAGATATCGGACGTCAAAGTTTTGACCTGAAAAAAAAACATAAGGGGTAACACTGTCGTTTTTGGCCGAAATTTTGACCCCCTCCGATCTTCTTGAAACTCTTGATTCTGACAGAGGGCCACGAGACTTCGACCAGCGCGCAAAAATGGAGGCTCTAGACCCTTCCAGAGCCGAGATATCGGACGTCAAAGTTTTGACCTGAAAAAAAAACATAAGGGGTAACACTGTCGTTTTAGGCCGAAATTTTGACCCCCTCCGATCTTCTTGAAACTCTGGATTCTGACAGAGGGCCACGAGACTTCGACCAGCGCGCAAAAATGGAGGCTCTAGACCCTTCCAGAGCCGAGATATCGGACGTCAAAGTTTTGACCTGAAAAAAAAACATAAGGGGTAACACTGTCGTTTTTGGCCGAAATTTTGACCCCCTCCGATCTTCTTGAAACTCTGGATTCTGACAGAGGGCCACGAGACTTCGACCAGCACGCAAAAATGGATGCTCTAGACCCTTCCAGAGCCGAGATATCGGACGTCAAAGTTTTGACCTGAAAAAAAAACATAAGGGGTAACACTGTCGTTTTTGGCCGAAATTTTGACCCCCTCCGATCTTCTTGAAACTCTGGATTCTGACAGAGGGCCAGGAGACTTCGACCAGCGCGCAAAAATGGAGGCTCTAGACCCTTCCAGAGCCGAGATATCGGACGTCAAAGTTTTGACCTGAAAAAAAAAACATAAGCGGTAACACTGTCGTTTTAGGCCGAAATTTTGACCCCCTCCGATCTTCTTGAAACTCTGGATTCTGACAGAGGGCCACGAGACTTCGACCAGCGCGCAAAAATGGAGGCTCTAGACCCTTCCAGAGCCGAGATATCGGACGTCAAAGTTATGACCTGAAAAAAAAACATAAGGGGTAACACTGTCGTTTTTGGCCGAAATTTTGACCCCCTCCGATCTTCTTGAAACTCTGGATCCTGACAGAGGGCCACGAGACTTCGACCAGCGCGCAAAAATGGAGGCTCTAGACCCTTCCAGAGCCGAGATATCGGACGTCAAAGTTTTGACCTGAAAAAAAAACATAAGGGGTAACACTGTCGTTTTGGCCGAAATTTTGACCCCCTCCGATCTTCTTGAAACTCTGGATTCTGACAGAGGGCCACGAGACTTCGACCAGCGCGCAAAAATGGAGGCTCTAGACACTTCCAGAGCCGAGATATCGGACGTCAAAGTTTTGACCTGAAAAAAAAAACATAAGGGGTAACACTGTCGTTTTTGGCCGAAATTTTGACCCCCTCCGATCTTCTTGAAACTCTGGATTCTGACAGAGGGCCACGAGACTTCGACCAGCGCGCAAAAATGGAGGCTCTAGACCCTTCCAGAGCCGAGATATCGGACGTCAAAGTTTTGACCTGAAAAAAAACATAAGGGGTAACACTGTCGTTTTTGGCCGAAATTTTGACCCCCTCCGATCTTCTTGAAACTCTGGATTCTGACAGAGGGCCACGAGACTTCGACCAGCGCGCAAAAATGGAGGCTCTAGACCCTTCCAGAGCCGAGATATCGGACGTCAAAGTTATGACCTGAAAAAAAAACATAAGGGGTAACACTGTCGTTTTTGGCCGAAATTTTGACCCCCTCCGATCTTCTTGAAACTCTGGATTCTGACAGAGGGCCACGAGACTTCGACCAGCGCGCAAAAATGGAGGCTCTAGACCCTTCCAGAGCCGAGATATCGGACGTCAAAGTTTTGACCTGAAAAAAAAAACATAAGGGGTAACACTGTCGTTTTTGGCCGAAATTTTGACCCCCTCCGATCTTCTTGAAACTCTGGATTCTGACAGAGGGCCACGAGACTTCGACCAGCGCGCAAAAATGGAGGCTCTAGACCCTTCCAGAGCCGAGATATCGGACGTCAAAGTTTTGACCGGAAAAAAAAAAAACATAAGGGGTAACACTGTCGTTTTTGGACGAAATTTTGACCCCCTCCGATCTTCTTGAAACTCTGGATTCTGACAGAGGGCCACGAGACTTCGACCAGCGTGCAAAAATGGAGGCTCTAGACCCTTCCAGAGCCGAGATATCGGACGTCAAAGTTTTGACCTGAAAAAAAAACATAAGGGGTAACACTGTCGTTTTTGGCCGAAATTTTGACCCCCTCCGATCTTCTTGAAACTCTGGATTCTGACAGAGGGCCACGAGACTTCGACCAGCGCGCAAAAATGGAGGCTCTAGACCCTTCCAGAGCCGAGATATCGGACGTCAAAGTTTTGACCTGAAAAAAAAAACATAAGGGGTAACACTGTCGTTTTAGGCCGAAATTTTGACCCCCTCCGATCTTCTTGAAACTCTGGATTCTGACAGAGGGCCACGAGACTTCGACCAGCGCGCAAAAATGGAGGCTCTAGACCCTTCCAGAGCCGAGATATCGGACGTCAAAGTTTTGACCTGAAAAAAAAAACATAAGGGGTAACACTGTCGTTTTAGGCCGAAATTTTGACCCCCTCCGATCTTCTTGAAACTCTGGATTCTGACAGAGGGCCACGAGACTTCGACCAGCGCGCAAAAATGGAGGCTCTAGACCCTTCCAGAGCCGAGATATCGGACGTCAAAGTTTTGACCTGAAAAAATAACATAAGGGGTAACACTGTCGTTTTTGGCCGAAATTTTGACCCCCTCCGATCTTCTTGAAACTCTGGATTCTGAGAGAGGGCCACGAGACTTCGACCAGCGCGCAAAAATGGAGGCTCTAGACCCTTCCAGAGCCGAGATATCGGACGTCAAAGTTTTGACCTGAAAAAAAAACATAAGGGGTAACACTGTCGTTTTTGGCCGAAATTTTGACCCCCTCCGATCTTCTTGAAACTCTGGATTCTGACAGAGGGCCACGAGACTTCGACCAGCGCGCAAAAATGGAGGCTCTAGACCCTTCCAGAGCCGAGATATCGGACGTCAAAGTTATGACCTGAAAAAAAAAACATAAGGGGTAACACTGTCGTTTTTGGCTGAAATTTTGACCCCCTCCGATCTTCTTGAAACTCTGGATCCTGACAGAGGGCCACGAGACTTCGACCAGCGCGCAAAAATGGAGGCTCTAGACCCTTCCAGAGCCGAGATATCGGACGTCAAAGTTTTGACCTGAAAAAAAAACATAAGGGGTAACACTGTCGTTTTGGCCGAAATTTTGACCCCCTCCGATCTTCTTGAAACTCTGGATTCTGACAGAGGGCCACGAGACTTCGACCAGCGCGCAAAAATGGAGGCTCTAGACACTTCCAGAGCCGAGATATCGGACGTCAAAGTTTTGACCTGAAAAAAAAAACATAAGGGGTAACACTGTCGTTTTTGGCCGAAATTTTGACCCCCTCCGATCTTCTTGAAACTCTGGATTCTGACAGAGGGCCACGAGACTTCGACCAGCGCGCAAAAATGGAGGCTCTAGACCCTTCCAGAGCCGAGATATCGGACGTCAAAGTTTTGACCTGAAAAAAAACATAAGGGGTAACACTGTCATTTTTGGCCGAAATTTTGACCCCCTCCGATCTTCTTGAAACTCTGGATTCTGACAGAGGGCCACGAGACTTCGACCAGCGCGTAAAAATGGAGGCTCTAGACCCTTCCAGAGCCGAGATATCGGACGTCAAAGTTATGACCTGAAAAAAAAAACATAAGGGGTAACACTGTCGTTTTTGGCCGAAATTTTGACCCCCTCCGATCTTCTTGAAACTCTGGATTCTGACAGAGGGCCACGAGACTTCGACCAGCGCGCAAAAATGGAGGCTCTAAACCCTTCCAGAGCCGAGATATCGGACGTCAAAGTTTTGACCTGAAAAAAAAACATAAGGGGTAACACTGTCGTTTTTGGCCGAAATTTTGACCCCCTCCGATCTTCTTGAAACTCTGGATTCTGACAGAGGGCCACGAGACTTCGACCAGCGCGCAAAAATGGAGGCTCTAGACCCTTCCAGAGCCGAGATATCGGACGTCAAAGTTTTGACCTGAAAAAAAAACATAAGGGGTAACACTGTCGTTTTGGCCGAAATTTTGACCCCCTCCGATCTTCTTGAAACTCTGGATTCTGACAGAGGGCCACGAGACTTCGACCAGCGCGCAAAAATGGAGGCTCTAGACACTTCCAGAGCCGAGATATCGGACGTCAAAGTTTTGACCTGAAAAAAAAACATAAGGGGTAACACTGTCGTTTTTGGCCGAAATTTTGACCCCCTCCGATCTTCTTGAAACTCTGGATTCTGACAGAGGGCCACGAGACTTCGACCAGCGCGCAAAAATGGAGGCTCTAGACCCTTCCAGAGCCGAGATATCGGACGTCAAAGTTTTGACCTGAAAAAAAACATAAGGGGTAACACTGTCATTTTTGGCCGAAATTTTGACCCCCTCCGATCTTCTTGAAACTCTGGATTCTGACAGAGGGCCACGAGACTTCGACCAGCGCGCAAAAATGGAGGCTCTAGACCCTTCCAGAGCCGAGATATCGGACGTCAAAGTTATGACCTGAAAAAAAAAACATAAGGGGTAACACTGTCGTTTTTGGCCGAAATTTTGACCCCCTCCGATCTTCTTGAAACTCTGGATTCTGACAGAGGGCCACGAGACTTCGACCAGCGCGCAAAAATGGAGGCTCTAAACCCTTCCAGAGCCGAGATATCGGACGTCAAAGTTTTGACCTGAAAAAAAAACATAAGGGGTAACACTGTCGTTTTTGGCCGAAATTTTGACCCCCTCCGATCTTCTTGAAACTCTGGATTCTGACAGAGGGCCACGAGACTTCGACCAGCGCGTAAAAATGGAGGCTCTAGACCCTTCCAGAGCCGAGATATCGGACGTCAAAGTTTTGACCTGAAAAAAAAACATAAGGGGTAACACTGTCGTTTTAGGCCGAAATTTTGACCCCCTCCGATCTTCTTGAAACTCTGGATTCTGACAGAGGGCCACGAGACTTCGACCAGCGCGCAAAAATGGAGGCTCTAGACCCTTCCAGAGCCGAGATATCGGACGTCAAAGTTTTGACCTGAAAAAAAAACATAAGGGGTAACACTGTCGTTTTTGGCCGAAATTTTGACCCCCTCCGATCTTCTTGAAACTCTGGATTCTGACAGAGGGCCACGAGACTTCGACCAGCACGCAAAAATGGAGGCTCTAGACCCTTCCAGAGCCGAGATATCGGACGTCAAAGTTTTGACCTGAAAAAAAAACATAAGGGGTAACAATGTCGTTTTTGGCCGAAATTTTGACCCCCTCCGATCTTCTTGAAACTCTGGATTCTGACAGAGGGCCACGAGACTTCGACCAGCGCGCAAAAATGGAGGCTCTAGACCCTTCCAGAGCCGAGATATCGGACGTCAAAGTTTTGACCTGAAAAAAAACATAAGGGGTAACACTGTCATTTTTGGCCGAAATTTTGACCCCCTCCGATCTTCTTGAAACTCTGGATTCTGACAGAGGGCCACGAGACTTCGACCAGCGCGCAAAAATGGAGGCTCTAGACCCTTCCAGAGCCGAGATATCGGACGTCAAAGTTATGACCTGAAAAAAAAAACATAAGGGGTAACACTGTCGTTTTTGGCCGAAATTTTGACCCCCTCCGATCTTCTTGAAACTCTGGATTCTGACAGAGGGCCACGAGACTTCGACCAGCGCGCAAAAATGGAGGCTCTAAACCCTTCCAGAGCCGAGATATCGGACGTCAAAGTTTTGACCTGAAAAAAAAACATAAGGGGTAACACTGTCGTTTTTGGCCGAAATTTTGACCCCCTCCGATCTTCTTGAAACTCTGGATTCTGACAGAGGGCCACGAGACTTCGACCAGCGCGTAAAAATGGAGGCTCTAGACCCTTCCAGAGCCGAGATATCGGACGTCAAAGTTTTGACCTGAAAAAAAAACATAAGGGGTAACACTGTCGTTTTAGGCCGAAATTTTGACCCCCTCCGATCTTCTTGAAACTCTGGATTCTGACAGAGGGCCACGAGACTTCGACCAGCGCGCAAAAATGGAGGCTCTAGACCCTTCCAGAGCCGAGATATCGGACGTCAAAGTTTTGACCTGAAAAAAAAACATAAGGGGTAACACTGTCGTTTTTGGCCGAAATTTTGACCCCCTCCGATCTTCTTGAAACTCTGGATTCTGACAGAGGGCCACGAGACTTCGACCAGCACGCAAAAATGGAGGCTCTAGACCCTTCCAGAGCCGAGATATCGGACGTCAAAGTTTTGACCTGAAAAAAAAACATAAGGGGTAACAATGTCGTTTTTGGCCGAAATTTTGACCCCCTCCGATCTTCTTGAAACTCTGGATTCTGACAGAGGGCCACGAGACTTCGACCAGCGCGCAAAAATGGAGGCTCTAGACCCTTCCAGAGCCGAGATATCGGACGTCAAAGTTTTGACCTGAAAAAAAAAACATAAGGGGTAACACTGTCGTTTTAGGCCGAAATTTTGACCCCCTCCGATCTTCTTGAAACTCTGGATTCTGACAGAGGGCCACGAGACTTCGACCAGCGCGCAAAAATGGAGGCTCTAGACCCTTCCAGAGCCGAGATATCGGACGTCAAAGTTTTGACCTGAAAAAAAAACATAAGGGGTAACACTGTCGTTTTTGGCCGAAATTTTGACCCCCTCCGATCTTCTTGAAACTCTGGATTCTGACAGAGGGCCACGAGACTTCGACCAGCGCGCAAAAATGGAGGCTCTAGACCCTTCCAGAGCCGAGATATCGGACGTCAAAGTTTTGACCTGAAAAAAAAACATAAGGGGTAACACTGTCGTTTTAGGCCGAAATTTTGACCCCCTCCGATCTTCTTGAAACTCTGGATTCTGACAGAGGGCCACGAGACTTCGACCAGCGCGCAAAAATGGAGGCTCTAGACCCTTCCAGAGCCGAGATATCGGACGTCAAAGTTTTGACCTGAAAAAAAAACATAAGGGGTAACACTGTCGTTTTTGGCCGAAATTTTGACCCCCTCCGATCTTCTTGAAACTCTGGATTCTGACAGAGGGCCACGAGACTTCGACCAGCACGCAAAAATGGAGGCTCTAGACCCTTCCAGAGCCGAGATATCGGACGTCAAAGTTTTGACCTGAAAAAAAAAACATAAGGGGTAACAATGTCGTTTTTGGCCGAAATTTTGACCCCCTCCGATCTTCTTGAAACTCTGGATTCTGACAGAGGGCCACGAGACTTCGACCAGCGCGCAAAAATGGAGGCTCTAGACCCTTCCAGAGCCGAGATATCGGACGTCAAAGTTTTGACCTGAAAAAAAAAACATAAGGGGTAACACTGTCGTTTTAGGCCGAAATTTTGACCCCCTCCGATCTTCTTGAAACTCTGGATTCTGACAGAGGGCCACGAGACTTCGACCAGCGCGCAAAAATGGAGGCTCTAGACCCTTCCAGAGCCGAGATATCGGACGTCAAAGTTTTGACCTGAAAAAAAAACATAAGGGGTAACAATGTCGTTTTTGGCCGAAATTTTGACCCCCTCCGATCTTCTTGAAACTCTGGATTCTGACAGAGGGCCACGAGACTTCGACCAGCGCGCAAAAATGGAGGCTCTAGACCCTTCCAGAGCCGAGATATCGGACGTCAAAGTTTTGACCTGAAAAAAAAACATAAGGGGTAACACTGTCGTTTTTGGCCGAAATTTTGACCCCCTCCGATCTTCTTGAAACTCTGGATTCTGACAGAGGGCCACGAGACTTCGACCAGCGCGCAAAAATGGAGGATCTAGACCCTTCCAGAGCCGAGATATTGGACGTCAAAGTTTTGACCCGAAAAAAAAACATAAGGGGTAACACTGTCATTTTTTTTTTTTGGCCGAAATTTTGACCCCCTCCGATCTTCTTGAAACTCTGGATTCTGACAGAGGGCCACGAGACTTCGACCAGCGCACAAAAATGGAGGCTCTAGACACTTCCAGAGCCGAGATATCGGACGTCAAAGTTTTGACCTGAAAAAAAAACATAAGGGGTAACACTGTCGTTTTTGGCCGAAATTTTGACCCCCTCCGATCTTCTTGAAACTCTGGATTCTGACAGAGGGCCACGAGACTTCGACCAGTGCGCAAAAATGGAGGCTCTAGACCCTTCCAGAGCCGAGATATCGGACGTCAAAGTTTTGACCTGAAAAAAAAACATAACGGGTAACACTGTCGTTTTTGGCCGAAATTTTGACCCCCTCCGATCTTCTTGAAACTCTGGATTCTGACAGAGGGCCACGAGACTTCGACCAGCACGCAAAAATGGAGGCTCTAGACCCTTCCAGAGCCGAGATATCGGACGTCAAAGTTATGACCTGAAAAAAAAAACATAAGGGGTAACACTGTCGTTTTTGGCCGAAATTTTGACCCCCTCCGATCTTCTTGAAACTCTGGATTCTGACAGAGGGCCACGAGACTTCGACCAGCGCGCAAAAATGGAGGCTCTAAACCCTTCCAGAGCCGAGATATCGGACGTCAAAGTTTTGACCTGAAAAAAAAACATAAGGGGTAACACTGTCGTTTTTGGCCGAAATTTTGACCCCCTCCGATCTTCTTGAAACTCTGGATTCTGACAGAGGGCCACGAGACTTCGACCAGCGCGTAAAAATGGAGGCTCTAGACCCTTCCAGAGCCGAGATATCGGACGTCAAAGTTTTGACCTGAAAAAAAAACATAAGGGGTAACACTGTCGTTTTAGGCCGAAATTTTGACCCCCTCCGATCTTCTTGAAACTCTGGATTCTGACAGAGGGCCACGAGACTTCGACCAGCGCGCAAAAATGGAGGCTCTAGACCCTTCCAGAGCCGAGATATCGGACGTCAAAGTTTTGACCTGAAAAAAAAACATAAGGGGTAACACTGTCGTTTTTGGCCGAAATTTTGACCCCCTCCGATCTTCTTGAAACTCTGGATTCTGACAGAGGGCCACGAGACTTCGACCAGCGCGCAAAAATGGAGGCTCTAGACCCTTCCAGAGCCGAGATATCGGACGTCAAAGTTTTGACCTGAAAAAAAAACATAAGGGGTAACACTGTCGTTTTTGGCCGAAATTTTGACCCCCTCCGATCTTCTTGAAACTCTGGATTCTGACAGAGGGCCACGAGACTTCGACCAGCGCGCAAAAATGGAGGATCTAGACCCTTCCAGAGCCGAGATATTGGACGTCAAAGTTTTGACCCGAAAAAAAAACATAAGGGGTAACACTGTCATTTTTTTTTTTTGGCCGAAATTTTGACCCCCTCCGATCTTCTTGAAACTCTGGATTCTGACAGAGGGCCACGAGACTTCGACCAGCGCACAAAAATGGAGGCTCTAGACACTTCCAGAGCCGAGATATCGGACGTCAAAGTTTTGACCTGAAAAAAAAACATAAGGGGTAACACTGTCGTTTTTGGCCGAAATTTTGACCCCCTCCGATCTTCTTGAAACTCTGGATTCTGACAGAGGGCCACGAGACTTCGACCAGTGCGCAAAAATGGAGGCTCTAGACCCTTCCAGAGCCGAGATATCGGACGTCAAAGTTTTGACCTGAAAAAAAAACATAACGGGTAACACTGTCGTTTTTGGCCGAAATTTTGACCCCCTCCGATCTTCTTGAAACTCTGGATTCTGACAGAGGGCCACGAGACTTCGACCAGCACGCAAAAATGGAGGCTCTAGACCCTTCCAGAGCCGAGATATCGGACGTCAAAGTTATGACCTGAAAAAAAAAACATAAGGGGTAACACTGTCGTTTTTGGCCGAAATTTTGACCCCCTCCGATCTTCTTGAAACTCTGGATTCTGACAGAGGGCCACGAGACTTCGACCAGCGCGCAAAAATGGAGGCTCTAAACCCTTCCAGAGCCGAGATATCGGACGTCAAAGTTTTGACCTGAAAAAAAAACATAAGGGGTAACACTGTCGTTTTTGGCCGAAATTTTGACCCCCTCCGATCTTCTTGAAACTCTGGATTCTGACAGAGGGCCACGAGACTTCGACCAGCGCGTAAAAATGGAGGCTCTAGACCCTTCCAGAGCCGAGATATCGGACGTCAAAGTTTTGACCTGAAAAAAAAACATAAGGGGTAACACTGTCGTTTTAGGCCGAAATTTTGACCCCCTCCGATCTTCTTGAAACTCTGGATTCTGACAGAGGGCCACGAGACTTCGACCAGCGCGCAAAAATGGAGGCTCTAGACCCTTCCAGAGCCGAGATATCGGACGTCAAAGTTTTGACCTGAAAAAAAAACATAAGGGGTAACACTGTCGTTTTTGGCCGAAATTTTGACCCCCTCCGATCTTCTTGAAACTCTGGATTCTGACAGAGGGCCACGAGACTTCGACCAGCACGCAAAAATGGAGGCTCTAGACCCTTCCAGAGCCGAGATATCG
The DNA here is from genome assembly GCA_038021265.1 of Cyprinella venusta. Taxonomy (NCBI): domain Eukaryota; kingdom Metazoa; phylum Chordata; class Actinopteri; order Cypriniformes; family Leuciscidae; genus Cyprinella; species Cyprinella venusta. The sequence continues at coordinate 26,195,735 of CM075884.1, forward strand.
GACGTCAAAGTTTTGACCTGAAAAAAAAACATAAGGGGTAACAATGTCGTTTTTGGCCGAAATTTTGACCCCCTCCGATCTTCTTGAAACTCTGGATTCTGACAGAGGGCCACGAGACTTCGACCAGCGCGCAAAAATGGAGGCTCTAGACCCTTCCAGAGCCGAGATATCGGACGTCAAAGTTTTGACCTGAAAAAAAACATAAGGGGTAACACTGTCATTTTTGGCCGAAATTTTGACCCCCTCCGATCTTCTTGAAACTCTGGATTCTGACAGAGGGCCACGAGACTTCGACCAGCGCGCAAAAATGGAGGCTCTAGACCCTTCCAGAGCCGAGATATCGGACGTCAAAGTTATGACCTGAAAAAAAAAACATAAGGGGTAACACTGTCGTTTTTGGCCGAAATTTTGACCCCCTCCGATCTTCTTGAAACTCTGGATTCTGACAGAGGGCCACGAGACTTCGACCAGCGCGCAAAAATGGAGGCTCTAAACCCTTCCAGAGCCGAGATATCGGACGTCAAAGTTTTGACCTGAAAAAAAAACATAAGGGGTAACACTGTCGTTTTTGGCCGAAATTTTGACCCCCTCCGATCTTCTTGAAACTCTGGATTCTGACAGAGGGCCACGAGACTTCGACCAGCGCGTAAAAATGGAGGCTCTAGACCCTTCCAGAGCCGAGATATCGGACGTCAAAGTTTTGACCTGAAAAAAAAACATAAGGGGTAACACTGTCGTTTTAGGCCGAAATTTTGACCCCCTCCGATCTTCTTGAAACTCTGGATTCTGACAGAGGGCCACGAGACTTCGACCAGCGCGCAAAAATGGAGGCTCTAGACCCTTCCAGAGCCGAGATATCGGACGTCAAAGTTTTGACCTGAAAAAAAAACATAAGGGGTAACACTGTCGTTTTTGGCCGAAATTTTGACCCCCTCCGATCTTCTTGAAACTCTGGATTCTGACAGAGGGCCACGAGACTTCGACCAGCACGCAAAAATGGAGGCTCTAGACCCTTCCAGAGCCGAGATATCGGACGTCAAAGTTTTGACCTGAAAAAAAAACATAAGGGGTAACAATGTCGTTTTTGGCCGAAATTTTGACCCCCTCCGATCTTCTTGAAACTCTGGATTCTGACAGAGGGCCACGAGACTTCGACCAGCGCGCAAAAATGGAGGCTCTAGACCCTTCCAGAGCCGAGATATCGGACGTCAAAGTTTTGACCTGAAAAAAAAAACATAAGGGGTAACACTGTCGTTTTAGGCCGAAATTTTGACCCCCTCCGATCTTCTTGAAACTCTGGATTCTGACAGAGGGCCACGAGACTTCGACCAGCGCGCAAAAATGGAGGCTCTAGACCCTTCCAGAGCCGAGATATCGGACGTCAAAGTTTTGACCTGAAAAAAAAACATAAGGGGTAACACTGTCGTTTTTGGCCGAAATTTTGACCCCCTCCGATCTTCTTGAAACTCTGGATTCTGACAGAGGGCCACGAGACTTCGACCAGCGCGCAAAAATGGAGGCTCTAGACCCTTCCAGAGCCGAGATATCGGACGTCAAAGTTTTGACCTGAAAAAAAAACATAAGGGGTAACACTGTCGTTTTAGGCCGAAATTTTGACCCCCTCCGATCTTCTTGAAACTCTGGATTCTGACAGAGGGCCACGAGACTTCGACCAGCGCGCAAAAATGGAGGCTCTAGACCCTTCCAGAGCCGAGATATCGGACGTCAAAGTTTTGACCTGAAAAAAAAACATAAGGGGTAACACTGTCGTTTTTGGCCGAAATTTTGACCCCCTCCGATCTTCTTGAAACTCTGGATTCTGACAGAGGGCCACGAGACTTCGACCAGCACGCAAAAATGGAGGCTCTAGACCCTTCCAGAGCCGAGATATCGGACGTCAAAGTTTTGACCTGAAAAAAAAACATAAGGGGTAACAATGTCGTTTTTGGCCGAAATTTTGACCCCCTCCGATCTTCTTGAAACTCTGGATTCTGACAGAGGGCCACGAGACTTCGACCAGCGCGCAAAAATGGAGGCTCTAGACCCTTCCAGAGCCGAGATATCGGACGTCAAAGTTTTGACCTGAAAAAAAAAACATAAGGGGTAACACTGTCGTTTTAGGCCGAAATTTTGACCCCCTCCGATCTTCTTGAAACTCTGGATTCTGACAGAGGGCCACGAGACTTCGACCAGCGCGCAAAAATGGAGGCTCTAGACCCTTCCAGAGCCGAGATATCGGACGTCAAAGTTTTGACCTGAAAAAAAAACATAAGGGGTAACACTGTCGTTTTTGGCCGAAATTTTGACCCCCTCCGATCTTCTTGAAACTCTGGATTCTGACAGAGGGCCACGAGACTTCGACCAGCGCGCAAAAATGGAGGCTCTAGACCCTTCCAGAGCCGAGATATCGGACGTCAAAGTTTTGACCTGAAAAAAAAACATAAGGGGTAACACTGTCGTTTTTGGCCGAAATTTTGACCCCCTCCGATCTTCTTGAAACTCTGGATTCTGACAGAGGGCCACGAGACTTCGACCAGCGCGCAAAAATGGAGGATCTAGACCCTTCCAGAGCCGAGATATTGGACGTCAAAGTTTTGACCCGAAAAAAAAACATAAGGGGTAACACTGTCATTTTTTTTTTTTGGCCGAAATTTTGACCCCCTCCGATCTTCTTGAAACTCTGGATTCTGACAGAGGGCCACGAGACTTCGACCAGCGCACAAAAATGGAGGCTCTAGACACTTCCAGAGCCGAGATATCGGACGTCAAAGTTTTGACCTGAAAAAAAAACATAAGGGGTAACACTGTCGTTTTTGGCCGAAATTTTGACCCCCTCCGATCTTCTTGAAACTCTGGATTCTGACAGAGGGCCACGAGACTTCGACCAGTGCGCAAAAATGGAGGCTCTAGACCCTTCCAGAGCCGAGATATCGGACGTCAAAGTTTTGACCTGAAAAAAAAACATAACGGGTAACACTGTCGTTTTTGGCCGAAATTTTGACCCCCTCCGATCTTCTTGAAACTCTGGATTCTGACAGAGGGCCACGAGACTTCGACCAGCACGCAAAAATGGAGGCTCTAGACCCTTCCAGAGCCGAGATATCGGACGTCAAAGTTTTGACCTGAAAAAAAAACATAAGGGGTAACACTGTCGTTTTTGGCCGAAATTTTGACCCCCTCCGATCTTCTTGAAACTCTGGATTCTGACAGAGGGCCATGAGACTTCGACCAGCGCGCAAAAATGGAGGCTCTAGACCCTTCCAGAGCCGAGATATCGGACATCAACGTTTTGACCTGAAAAAAAAACATAAGGGGTAACACTGTCGTTTTTGGCCGAAATTTTGACCCCCTCCGATCTTCTTGAAACTCTGGATTCTGACAGAGGGCCACGAGACTTCGACCAGCGCGCAAAAATGGAGGCTCTAGACCCTTCCAGAGCCGAGATATCGGACGTCAAAGTTTTGACCTGAAAAAAAAAACATAAGGGGTAACACTGTCGTTTTTGGCCGAAATTTTGACCCCCTCCGATCTTCTTAAAATTCTGGATTCTGACAGAGGGCCACGAGACTTCGACCAGCGCGCAAAAATGGAGGCTCTAGACCCTTCCAGAGCCGAGATATCGGACGTCAAAGTTTTGACCTGAAAAAAAAACATAAGGGGTAACACTGTCGTTTTTGGCCGAAATTTTGACCCCCTCCGATCTTCTTGAAACTCTGGATTCTGACAGAGGGCCACGAGACTTCGACCAGCGCACAAAAATGGAGGCTCTAGACACTTCCAGAGCCGAGATATCGGACGTCAAAGTTTTGACCCGAAAAAAAAACATAAGGGGTAACACTGTCATTTTTTTTTTTGGCCGAAATTTTGACCCCCTCCGATCTTCTTGAAACTCTGGATTCTGACAGAGGGCCACGAGACTTCGACCAGCGCACAAAAATGGAGGCTCTAGACACTTCCAGAGCCGAGATATCGGACGTCAAAGTTTTGACCTGAAAGAAAAAACATAAGGGGTAACACTGTCGTTTTTGGCCGAAATTTTGACCCCCTCCGATCTTCTTGAAACTCTGGATTCTGACAGAGGGCCACGAGACTTCGACCAGCGCGCAAAAATTGAGGCTCTAGACCCTTCCAGAGCCGAGATATCGGACGTCAACGTTTTGACCTGAAAAAAAAAACATAAGGGGTAACACTGTCGTTTTTGGCCGAAATTTTGACCCCCTCCGATCTTCTTGAAACTCTGGATTCTGACAGAGGGCCACGAGACTTCGACCAGCGCGCAAAAATGGAGGCTCTAGACCCTTCCAAAGCCGAGATATCGGACATCAACGTTTTGACCTGAAAAAAAACATAAGGGGTAACACTGTCGTTTTTGGCCGAAATTTTGACCCCCTCCAATCTTCTTGAAACTCTGGATTCTGACAGAGGGCCACGAGACTTCGACCAGCGCGCAAAAATGGAGGCTCTAGACCCTTCCAGAGCCGAGATATCGGACGTCAAAGTTTTGACCTGAAAAAAAAAACATAAGGGGTAACACTGTCGTTTTTGGCCGAAATTTTGACCCCCTCCGATCTTCTTGAAACTCTGGATTCTGACAGAGGGCCACGAGACTTCGACCAGCGCGCAAAAATGGAAGCTCTAGACACTTCCAGAGCCGAGATATCGGACGTCAAAGTTTTGACCTGAAAAAAAAACATAAGGGGTAACACTGTCGTTTTTGGCCGAAATTTTGACCCCCTCCAATCTTCTTGAAACTCTGGATTCTGACAGAGGGCCACGAGACTTCGACCAGCGCGCAAAAATGGAGGCTCTAGACCCTTCCAGAGCCGAGATATCGGACGTCAAAGTTTTGACCTGAAAAAAAAAAACATAAGGGGTAACACTGTCGTTTTTGGCCGAAATTTTGACCCCCTCCGATCTTCTTGAAACTCTGGATTCTGACAGAGGGCCACGAGACTTTGACCAGCGCGCAAAAATGGAGGCTCTAGACCCTTCCAGAGCCGAGATATCGGACGTCAAAGTTTTGACCTGAAAAAAAAAACATAAGGGGTAACACTGTCGTTTTTGGCCAAAATTTTGACCGCCTCCGATCTTCTTGAAACTCTGGATTCTGACAGAGGGCCACGAGACTTCGACCAGCGCGCAAAAATGGAGGCTCTAGACCCTTCCAGAGCCGAGATATCGGACGTCAAAGTTTTGACCCGAAAAAAAAAACATAAGGGGTAACACTGTCATTTTATTTTTTTTTTTGGTTGAAATTTTGACCCCCTTCGATCTTCTTGAAACTCTGGATTCTGACAGAGGGCCACGAGACTTCGACCAGCGCGCAAAAATGGAGGCTCTAGACCCTTCCAGAGCCGAGATATCGGACGTCAAAGTTTTGACCTGAAAAAAAAAAAACATAAGGGGTAACACTGTCGTTTTTGGCCGAAATTTTGACCCCCTCCTATCTTCTTGAAACTCTGGATCCTGACAGAGGGCCACGAGACTTCGACCAGCGCGCAAAAATGGAGGCTCTAGACCCTTCCAGAGCCGAGATATCGGACGTCAAAGTTTTGACCTGAAAAAAAAAACATAAGGGGTAACACTGTCGTTTTTGGCCAAAATTTTGACCCCCTCCGATCTTCTTGAAACTCTAGATTCTGACAGAGGGCCACAAGACTTCGACCAGCGCGCAAAAATGGAGGCTCTAGACCCTTCCAGAGCCGAGATATCGGACGTCAAAGTTTTGACCCGAAAAAAAAAACATAAGGGGTAACACTGTCATTTTTTTTTGGTCGAAATTTTGACCCCCTCCGATCTTCTTGAAACTCTGGATTCTGACAGAGGGCCACGAGACTTCGACCAGCGCGCAAAAATGGAGGCTCTAGACCCTTCCAGAGTCGAGATATCGGACGTCAAAGTTTTGACCTGAAAAAAAAAAAACATAAGGGGTAACACTGTCGTTTTTGGCCGAAATTTTGACCCCCTTCGATCTTCTTGAAACTCTGGATTCTGACAGAGGGCCACGAGACTTCGACCAGCGCGCAAAAATGGAGGCTCTAGACCCTTCCAGAGCCGAGATATCGGACATCAACGTTTTGACCTGAAAAAAAAAACATAAGGGGTAACACTGTCGTTTTTGGCCGAAATTTTGACCCCCTCCAATCTTCTTGAAACTCTGGATTCTGACAGAGGGCCACGAGACTTCGACCAGCGCGCAAAAATGGAGGCTCTAGACCCTTCCAGAGCCGAGATATCGGACGTCAAAGTTTTGACCTGAAAAAAAAAACATAAGGGGTAACACTGTCGTTTTTGGCCGAAATTTTGACCCCCTCCGATCTTCTTGAAACTCTGGATTCTGACAGAGGGCCACGAGACTTCGACCAGCGCGCAAAAATGGAGGCTCTAGACCCTTCCAGAGCCGAGATATCGGACGTCAAAGTTTTGACCTGAAAAAAAAACATAAGGGGTAACACTGTCGTTTTTGGCCAAAATTTTGACCCCCTCCGATCTTCTTGAAACTCTGGATTCTGACAGAGGGCCACGAGACTTCGACCAGCGCGCAAAAATGGAGGCTCTAGACCCTTCCAGAGCCGAGATATCGGACGTCAAAGTTTTGACCTGAAAAAAAAAAACATAAGGGGTAACACTGTCGTTTTTGGCCGAAATTTTGACCCCCTCCGATCTTCTTGAAACTCTGGATTCTGACAGAGGGCCACGAGACTTCGACCAGCGCGCAAAAATGGAGGCTCTAGACCCTTCCAGAGCCGAGATATCGGACATCAAAGTTTTGACCTGAAAAAAAAAAACATAAGGGGTAACACTGTCGTTTTTGGCCGAAATTTTGACCCCCTCCGATCTTCTTGAAACTCTGGATTCTGACAGAGGGCCACGAGACTTCGACCAGCGCGCAATAATGGAGGCTCTAGACCCTTCCAGAGCCGAGATATCGGACGTCAAAGTTTTGACCTGAAAAAAACAAAACATAAGGGGTAACACTGTCGTTTTTGGCTGAAATTTTGACCCCCTCCGATCTTCTTGAAACTCTGGATTCTGACAGAGGGCCACGAGACTTCGACCAGCGCGCAAAAATGGAGGCTCTAGACCCTTCCAGAGCCGAGATATCGGACGTCAAAGTTTTGACCTGAAAAAAAAACATAAGGGGTAACATTGTCGTTTTTGGCCGAAATTTTGACCCCCTCCGATCTTCTTGAAACTCTGGATTCTGACAGAAGGCCACAAGACTTCGACCAGCGTCCAAAAATGGAGGCTCTAGACCTTGGTGCTACAGACTCAGGGGGCCTCCCTGAGTGCAGTAAAATGGCTTTCATCCCAAAATTTTGAAAGCTAAGCTTAAAAACCGCATGTCCATAAACCCACTATTTTTCTAATAGCCAATAATTTAATAATATAATAATAATAATTTTTCCAATAATTTAATATAACTTTGTTTTCGTCTGAGAGAAGAATGTCATATAGACCTAGGATAGTTAGAGGCCAGGGTGATTAAATCATGGGCTAATTTAAATTTTTGGGTGAACTCCCTTTAAAGGTATAGTTCACCCACAAATTATATTTGTCATCACTTACTCACCCTCATGTTCCAAACCTATATGAGTTTCATACCGTTTTTATTCTGCTGAACACAAAATAAGATATTTTGAAGAATGTCGGTAACAAGACAGCTGACCATTGACTTCCATAGTATTTTGTTTTCCTATATATTTTCCAAATAACTATATGATATTATTATAATATAATATTGTCATTATTAGAAAATATTTTGAAAATTACAATATTTAGCAGTAATGTATCAATATTGATATTACTGTACAATGTACAGTAAAAATACAAGAAAACACAGGATGCACACAGGAAATGACTCTAACATGAATGCATTGATTGATTCCTAGGTTCATTTTGTTATGAATAAACAAATGTGCAATATATAAAGGAAAAATCTTATGATTAAAGTTGTAATGTTATAATGTTCAAGTTTTTGTTCTAAAAAAAGAAAGATGCACACAGAAAATGACTCTAATATGACCAGATTGATTGATTCGAATATATTTAGTTTGTTACAAACAATGTGCAATCTGTAAAACAAAAACCTCAAAATTATAGTTGAAATGGTATACTGCTGGATTTTTTTTGACCTTGAGAAAAAGCTTAAAGTATAGACCAACATATTTTATGTTTATTAATTTATTTCATGTTGGTGTATTTTTGGGAAGTACACCTGTTTTGACCTGATGTCCATTGGAATGGACAAAAAAAATCACAATGAAAGCCATTATATGAAGAGTTCAGATGCAAAAGCCTCTAAGTGCCATTTGAAATTTTCTTCTAAAATGATCATTTTTATCAAGCTTGTATATTTAAGTTCAGTAATTTCACTTAAATGGCAATGAAGATTACCTATTAATTGTCATTTAAGTGAAATTACTGAACTTAAATATACAAGTTTGATAAAAATGGTCATTTTAGAAGAAAATTTCAAATGGCATTTAGAGGCTTTTGCATCTGAACTCTTCATATATATATAATATATATGTATGTATGTATATATATATATATATATATATATATATATATATATATATATATACAAGCCTCATGATCTGGGAAAATGTACTTTTATATTTTTCAGAAACTTGAAACATAATTCAGGTCTGATGGGGTTAATAACTTCGGATTGGATGACGGTTTTAACTTACTTTTTTATGAAAAAGCTGACATTCGTCTGTATATACTGTGTTAATTTCCGCAAATTGAAATAATTTTGTATTTTAGTGCAAATCTATAGCATTTTACTATGCAAAACAAACAAATATTACTTTACAGTACTCTGATCTAATGATATGAAATGCTGTTGGTATGTGTGAACCAATCACAGATCAAAAACAAAAGATGACGTTCTCAGACAATGGGGAGGGATCTGGATTAGCCCTAGGTGTGTGTGATAGCTGATGCAACATTTTATACACGGTGTTTGGACGCGCGCAGTTGGATGTGATGAGAAATAGCTTATTTGCACTTTGCAAGATTATTTTCAAAGAAAACCTTCCACAACGAAGATTCTCTGCCGAGCAAGTTGCTGAAATGCCTTTTTGCCGACAGTGATGAGTGTGAAATCGGATCTGATCCAGAGCGGTTTGATTCGGAGGAAGATCAAATAGTCCACGGACTCGATCCATTTGAGGAGTAAGTAAGTACGAATGATAGATTACTGATAATATATTGTCCAATTGTATAGTTTTAGTCAGATTATTTTAGTGATAGCTTTTCAGAAATAACGGAGCTGTAATCAAACAATGTGGTTTGATTGAGCGCACGCGCAAATGTTACCCCTTTTCCACCGAAAAAATAACTGGTTCTGAACTGGTGCTGGTTCAAAGTTAGTTCGGACCTGGTTCAACTTGCGAACCCGTGTGTAACCCATCTTCATTTGTAAGCTATTTCGTTTACTTTGCTTGTCTATTTTATTGAAATTTGAAATTTATTTGAAGGATAGCCCCTTGAGATGTAACATCTCGTTTTCGAGGGGGTCCTGAGATCAAACATTAGTATAAACAGCATTTAGGATTATGTCACAGTAATACACAATCACATTCTTACCAACATTTACAAACAATTACAGACATTTAGATGAAGCATTGAAATGTTTCTTTAGGAAAATGTTATTTATTGTAGTTTGTCAGAAATAATGGTGCAGTGAGTTATCTAAGGCCTTTAACTATTTGTCTATATGGGAGGGGGTTTGCTTTAGACATTGTGCATTTTATTATAATGATTTTAGGGAAAGTTTTTTTGTAGCTTTTCAGAAATAATAGTGAAGTATGCCTTATCTAAGGCCTGTACTATTTTGTCTTCATGCCATGGGAAGGGGGTTTCAGACATTTTAGTATCTCTGTGCATATGATAAAGGCTCCAGTAATAATTTTGTCACTCTCACCTGTCAGATGTCCAGAACCACCAGACCAGTTGGAACAAGGATTGGAGACCGAAAATGATCCTGATGTGATGTGGTCCTGATGTGAATATTGAAGACTCTCTCATAATCCCGTTTTCTCCGGTTTTCCTCCGCTTTAATCTACACAACCGGAAATGGACGAGCATCCTTGCGTCAAATGCGGAACTTATGCGTGCATATAGCCCATTCATTGGCTTGGTTTTGTACATGGGAGTTCTAAAGCAAAGCTCCCAGCAGTAAGTGACTATTGGAAGAACATTTTTTTTACTATCAAACATAAAATGTTGAAACGTTAATATTTCAAGTCTTTCAACATTGAGAATGTTCCATTCTAATCAACATTTGGTTCCCTTTATATTCTTCTTTCTGTGTTTTTCTCAAAAAAAGTATGGTGACTACAGTTACAGAAATGTAAACATCTGTTTTGTTTCTTCATATTTTTTCACCCAATTTTTTTGCAGGTGTTCTATAGCCTTTGAGGAATAAATATTTGTTGTAAAATCCCTTGTTTATTTATTTTTCATATTTTTATATAATAAAAACAAACAAAAAAAAGAATTTCTGGTTTTGTATTTCTTGGTGAAATATCACATTATTACACACACAATTGTCTCGAAAAGTGTATTCAATGCATCCAAGCTGAGAATCTGTAGAATCCAAAAATATGTGTCTCTCTACTCAGTACTCTGCTATGAAAATTGACAATTCCAGAAGCCAAAATATCAACATAGTGCCAGGTGGACTTATGCTGCGTTCATGTGCTATAGTAATTATGGTAAATACCAAAAGCCGAAGTGGAAAATGCACACCAACACCCCCTCATGTGGTATTTTCCACTTGGCAACTCGTAGAACATTTTGATGAACGAGTTGCCGAGACAACCTTTGATCTTTTCGAAATGGTGGAGAGCACCGCGAGAGTCGTGAATGATAAAAATATATACTAATCATGATCTAGGAAATATAGGCTACAGCATATTATTTACCTTTTGAGTTTTGATAAATCATTTTCTTGCTGTTGCAGATGACTTAGGCAATCAAAAATAGTTTTAGCTAAATAACAGGTCTGGATCTCCATCTTTTTACCACACTACAACAAAAGCACTTGAACTTGAAGCACTTGGTAAATACCTTGGTATGATGTCATTGCCATTGTAATGGATACAGGGTCTGAATGGGTTAACTGGCTATAGCCCATGATGACAATCAGTAAAATGAAACTTTCCCTTATTTTGTATGATTCATAGTGATTTGACTTATATCGCCTTCTGGGTATGATTGGCATGGTTTATTGTGGAATGAAGACAGGCTGAGGTAAAGCTTTTACTCAAACAGAGAGAATTAAATACAGATACAAAATGATCACAAACAAGGTGACGATAGGTGACACAGATTATCAGGACGATGAACAGGTGGATGATTAAGAGTCAGTTCAGGTGTGGAGACAAAAGGATGCTGGGAAGTGTAGTGAAGATGACGAAGACTTGGATGGTGCAGATGAAGACTGTGACAGAACCCTGGAGACTGATGAGGGCATGGTTGAATTAGAGCAGAAAGCCTCCAGGGCAGAGCAGGACGAGGACATGGTGGATCAGGCTGAGAGCTTGACGAGGGCATGGTGGATCAGGCTGAAGGCTTGACCAGAGCAGAGCGAGGGCATGGTGGATCAGGCTGAAGGCTTGACCAGAGCAGAGCGAGGGCATGGTGGATCAGGCTGAAGGCTAGACCAGAGCAGAGCAGGACGAGGGCATGGTGGATCAGGCTGAAGGCTTGACCAGAGCAGAGCAGGACGAGGGCATGGTGGATCAGGCTGAAGGCTTGACCAGGTTGGAGCAGACTGAGAGCGTTGCCAGGATGGTGAAGACCCTTCAGAGGGACTCTGGCTGGACGGTCTCTGGCGTTGGAGTGGGGCTGGTGACATCATCACCAGTGAAGGATGATCTGCAGGATACCAGCACAGACTCCACATATTGGGCAAAGCATCCTTGAGGTGGTTCCCCAGACAAGATTGGTGTTGTTCAGTCCCACACATAGAAACATACAGAGGCAGTCATCTGGGACAGGGGTTCAGTCCTCACGACCCACTGCTCTGCATATTGTGTATGTCTCCCTTATTTAACACACGTGATCAGGTGTGTTAAGTAAGGGAGACAAACAATATGCAGAGCAGTGGCTCATGAGGACTGGTGTTGAGAACCCCTGATCTGGGAAACTGGTTTGAGGTACCAAATCCAGGAAAACCTCCAGGTGTTCCTCAAGAGAGCTGTTTCCCTGCTCAAGGCACATTAGTCTTACCATGTTTGGTTGGTTCTTCTGTCAAAGTTTAGTGTGGAATGAAGACAAAAGGCTGACACAAAGCTCCAAAACAAAACATTTGCTCAAAAACTCCAAACAGGTACAAGGAAGACTGGCAGAAGATTACACACACTATCCATGAAACACAATCAAGAACTGACAAACACAGACTGAAACACAGAGGACTAAATACAGATACAAATGAACACTAACAAGGTGACGACAGGTGACACAGATGATCAGGACGATGATTGAGGGAGTGAGTTCAGGTGTGGAGACTATCACAGAGGATGCTGGGAAGTGTAGTGAAGATGACGAAGACAGAATGGTGCAGACAAAGACTGTGACAATTATATAGTCAGTGAATCATTTTTCAATGATTATTAACCTTTATGAATTAATTTGCTGAAGCATGTCGATTTTCTTGCAGTTTTTAAAGTCTTAGAATGTCTTAATTTTTACCATATTAAGGCTTATAGGTCAAATATTTAACAATTTAATTAATGGGGTCTTAATTACAACAATAAATGTGTTGCATGTTATTTCAGCCATATTGAGGTCTAGAGAGAAGGCCATTTTACCTGGCCCACTTTAGCTGGAATAAAGTCCTGCTCGGATGTATTACAGTGGCTGCTTTCTGTCTAAGCAAAAGAAAGATTAAAGTATAATTTCTGAAAAAATGTGTTTAATTACCCACCAAATTGGTATCAAAAATGCATTATGCACTGGGGGAAATATTTAGACCTACCTTGCTTAATTTGAAATGTCCTAAATACAAGGAAGTGCTAAAAAATATTAAATAAATATCATAGAAAGGATAAAATTTTACTTTCTAACACATGTTGAGACATTGTTACAAAATTATTATTTTTTTATTTAATGTTCAAATAATGTTTTGGCAGATAGAACCTTATAATTCTAAGCGAAAAGTGTTATTTTTTAGAATTAGAAGGTTCTATCTGCATTTGACCCATTCCAAAAATCCCCATTTACAAATTTGAGAGGATTTTGATATTGTATGTTTAGAATACATTTGGGGTCCCTGCTATTTTCAGGTTTGAATGAAACTTGTTCCCCATATAAATTTTACTATATTTATATAGAAATATATGTATATATCTGTCAACACTTTTATTCCTACATTTTAAAGTCTGTATATTAAATTGTTTTCTGGAATACTTGATCCTAATTTGGTCAGTCGCGAATTCAGCGGGTAACTAACGACCATTGCGCATAATGGTTAGCCATTGTGAAAATTACCTCAGAGCTTAAAGTGAACATACAATAATTTCACAAATCTCGTGAAACAGGTTGGACACATCATCATTCACTTTCTTTTGTATGGAAGTAAAATGGCGATTAGGCTATATTGATAATGGCATTCTTATGCAAGAATTTTTTTGAGAATTTGTGACCACTTCAAGTTCGAGCGATGGCTTAATTATACTTGTGATGTACAGAGCTATAATGGAACATTTTTGTGAAACACAATCACAAACATCACACAATAATCCAAATATGTTGATGGCAATACATTGTTCAAAGTAAAACATTTTAACAAACAACTGTGCAAACATGGAATGGTTGTTCAGAAAGTAGGCCTAAAACCATTTGATTAAAGGTCTTAGATATCCTAAATATGGTATGTTTATGGTAAATGTATTGTCTTTCCACAGGGAGATAAAGAGGTCCCGGCTGTAGCTGGATCCAAAGCCTCTCTGAAGGGAGCAGTGGGCGGAGACGCTCCCACAGACCCAGATGCACCGGAGGCCCCGCTCCCAGACTCAGATAACGAATACATGGTCGTTGAGGAGGGCGACTCATCTACTGCAGCCAAAATAAAGAAGACCGGCCTGAAGCGTATCGAAAGCCTGAAGCAGACCTTCTCTCGTGAGAACATGACTAAGACCAAAGAGAACCTGGGCACCAAGGTCAACAACCTGGGTCAGCGCATAGTATCGGCCGATCGACGTGAGAGAATCCGCCAGTCCGGGGAGCGCCTGAAACAGTCTGGGGAGCGCTTCAAGGAAACCATCACGAAAACCGTGCCTGCAAAGCTGAACCTGAAGAAGGAAAGGACGGTGGCTGAAGGTCAGGAAGGAGCAGAAGGGACCACAGAAGGAACGGCACCCGTCCCACCACCCAAGGGTCGCAAGCCAAGCCCTGACGTGGCCTACACTGAGCCGACGGAGAAACAAGAAGGTCCAGAGGAGGGCAAGGGCGAGGAATCGGAAGTGCCGATGTATGATATGAAGCAGCTTTCTTAAAAGGCGAGTCTGACAGTCACATTTGGGGGAGACTAATGTTCAGATATGAATTAGATTATGGAGAACTTGAAGGTGGAAAGATTGGGAAGATCAGAGATCTTGCTTTTCAGCATATGACAAACAATCTCTTACAATTGAATGAGCGAATTGAGGAAGTTGTACACTACAAACAATATACCTAGATTTTTTTTCTTTTGATTTTGTTGTTTACATCTGTTTCAGACTGCAGTATGAAGGTTTGTGAATGTTACACCAATGTACTGAGGTGACTAGTCTATGGTTTTAATTTAAAATTAGGGTGCACTCAAGGTCTTGGGGTTTTTTTGTTGTTGTTTTTGATTTTAGTCTTCATTCTGCCACCTATGGGTGACACATCATGCAAAACAGAAGGTTTTTGGAAACAAATACTCAACCCACACAGATGTGTTTTACAATACTACTAATAGATATAAGGTGCGTTTGACACATCAAGGCACCGCCATATGCTTTCGAATATAGTGAGCAGTGGTCATGTGATACCAATATGGCGTCCCCAATGATGGGAAACGTCTTATTGTAAGACACTGCAGTCTCTCGCTATTCTTTATTAAGGGGTTAAATGTTTTTGAGGAAAAATTACTGAGTGCACCTTTTAAGAATTACATATTTAATTAGCATTTTATTTGTTAGGCGTGTGCAAAATTACTTTAAATAGCTGAATTTATTAAAAAACAAAAATGTTCGAAGATGGGTAACAAAAGTGCATTTGGGACTTTATCTGGAGAACTATAAATATATTGTGTGTTGATTGACGTCCATTCTAATGAGTTTAGAATTAGGTTTTTCAATTTAGATGTTTTTGTCTTTGGAATATAACATTAACTGTGCAGACAAGTAATTTATAACAATATTTTTCTGTGTTGTTCTTTCTGTGTGAACTCTAAAAACAACTTTACAACCATCACTATTCATTTGTAGTATTTTTAAATAAACATGTTAACTCAATCAGCTGGTTTCTGAACAGTTTGTGGAAGAAAATGCATAGCGTGTACAACTAGTCATCAAGATTTTTTATTAGAGATTTGCAAACAGTCAGTTGTTTAAAGATCTCAGTAGTAAAAAACAAATGCTGCTGTATGGCATGCTATTTCCTTTCATGAAGGTGTCCAAACTTTTTTTTTTATGGCCAAATGGAGAAAAAAAGTTAGAGGCCTACTTAGTTGTAATGAGGATAAAAAGGCTAGACTGCTACCATGAGATTGTCTTTCCTGTTTGTTTTAGCTCACACTTTGAGCTCTATATGAAATGTTCATGTGTGAATAATAAAGAACACTAGTTGAAATGGAACAATTATGTTTCTTCAATCCATTGTTTTAAGTCATATATGCACATAGTTCGGACACCACTGCTATAATGTATCCATCAACATCAATGCACTGCAAAAGTAACAATCCCAGATAGTAGACCACTATAAGGGGCATTTCTGAATAGTTTAAGAAAAACAGATACATTCTATTGCATGTTTGTGCAAAAGAATTGTGTATATCTCAACTTTTATATTGCTGCTTTCAAACAAGAATTTTATTTACAGTAAAATCCTTGCTATCTCAATAATAATACATTTAGTATAAATTCTCACAAACTCCACAATATCCAGTTTTTTTTTTAAACGGATTCGAATTTTTTTATAACTAGCTTCATGTGTCAAAATAGCTTTGGAATTTTTATTTACAGTCACAAAGCAAAGCAACTCCCCTCAGTGTCCAATGGTCCGGGTTCTGGCTGCTCCGGAGCAACAGGGAAAAGATGTACGTCAGGTCAGTTCGTCTTGGTTTCTTGTACACTGGGCAGGAGTACAGATTCATGGGCGACTTCTTGGTTTCTGTGGTGCTGCTAACCGCATACACATGCACAACTGGCAACGGTGTGAAGAGAACCTACCAAACAGAATTATACACATAAATACTGTATATCATGGCTTTGCAAATTAATGACTAATGATTATTGACTTTGGGTTCGCAAGATGGCATATGCTTCTGTAGAATTTTTTTTTTATGGGTAGAATAGTCAAATTAATTATCTAATAATCTGATTTTAATTATAGACCATTTCACAAGATGTAAACAACACTGGTCCAGAAGCACTTCCTGTTTCAGTTTTTTAACACTACATAAAATACAATTTTAAAATACAATCAACAGAACATTTAAAACTGAATCAAAAAGCTAAACAAACATCTTTAAGATGTTTTCTTTACATGTGAAATAAAGAAAACAGTTACAAACTGAAACAGGAAGTGTTTCTGGACCAGTGTTGTTTACATCTTGTGAAATGGTCAATATATATATATATATATTAGGGCTGTCAAAACGATTAATCGCGATTAATCGCATCCAAAATAAAAGTTTGTGTTTACATAATATATGTGGGGGCACTGTGTATAATTATTTTAGACATATAAATACACACACATGCTTGTATATATTTAAGAAATATTTTCATGTATAATCTGTATATAGATTTATATGTAATTTATATTATATATAAATACAAATATTTTATAAATAAATAATTTTTTTTTTCTTAAATATACATGCATGTGTGTTTTTTATACATATACAAAATAATTATACAAAGTGCACCCACAAATATTATGTAAACACAAACTTTTATTTTGGATGCGATTAATCGCTTTGACAGCCCTAATATATATATATATATATATATATATATATATTTCATGGCTTGGTTGTTAGTTCTTGTTAACATGGACGTGGACACAATTCAGTTCACTCTGGAGGATAAACTCCTTTAAATCAATATTTTGTGTCAAATTATTGATTTATTTGGTAGGTAGCCATGTAATAAGTGGGATAATGCAAATCGAGGCAGTTTTTATAGCGAATACAACCGCTTCAGGCTGATTTAAGACCCCCTACGTGAAGCCCTATAACAACTGCCTTGCTCTACATTATCCATTATATATATATATATATATATATATATATATATATATGCAGTTTATGATGTATTGTATAATTACAAAATACGTCATTTGCAGTTCTTCATGGGCTATCCAGTCCAAAAAGACATTACACATATATCCAATATATTGAACGGGAACAATTCTACAGAAATGAAGACTGCTGAGAAAGTGGGCGGTCACTGTTGTGGTCATATACAATTAAGCCATTTCATTGACAGCTAAACTACATGGTCAAAAACATGTGCAAATCAGGCTTAGAAAACCATTTCTATATGAAACTCACTTTGAGCACAGGAGCATTATCATGCTGAAACAGAAAAGGGCTCACAGGAAGTCTGTCTGCCTGAGAAGACTATATGAGTCTGTGCAATGTTTGTATTTGAAACAGCTAAACCTGTTATCCACAAACGTTTGACTATGTACTGTCTTATAATAAATCCTTCCCCTGAATACCTTCGGTGATGATTCTGTCAGTTTTGCATTTCGCTTGTCCCATCCAGCACCATCCAGAAAGAGACCGTAGATGTAGACGCCGCCCACGTCTCCTGGAGGGGGGCCTGTAATATCTTCCTTCATCATACGAGTGACGTCGTTGAGTAGGACGACTGTGTCTAGGGCCCAGCCTTTAGCCACATTTACTCGAGTGGTCTCTTGACGCATTGCTGTTAAGAAGCCCTTCAATGAAGAAAAGACACAAAATAAATGTGTTACTGGAGAAAACTTATCATTTGCATGGAATGAAAGAGTCAAATGAAACACAAGATGAGGTCCTCAAATCTTTTGCCCCACCTGTGGATTGAAAAACCCCGTGAGCCAAAACTGATGAGGTCGACCACTAAATGTCCAGGTGTGAAACTGCTGGTTCCTCTCAAGGAGTTCAGTGAACCAGAAACCCAGAGACGCAGCATCCCAAGAGATCTTTTGCCATGTATTTGGAACACGAGCATCATAAATGCTGTCCAGAGCGTCGCGGAGATCCTCTGACATTATTATAGTCCCTTAGGGATTACAAAATCATTGTATTACAATGCAAAAGCAAAATAAGAGTCTTTTTCTGATAATATTGTTGATGTTTATCTTAATAATTAAATATGAACGTGTTTTCTGTACTGTGGGTGAAAGTGTCTGAAGCTCACCATCGATGGCAAGTTTAAGGTCGGTGAGGGTATTGCGCACGCGACCAATGACGCGTTGCATTCTGTCAAGCTCTTGACGAAGGAAGATAGTCATGGGCTGGAATGCACCCATTTTTTGTAGACAACTCCTCACCTGCAAAAAGATGAAGCAATCATGAATGTGCAGGATATGATTGCAGTAGATGTAGTGACTTTGTGCTGAGTTACAAAAGAAAAAAAATCAAGCCAAGTACATTTGGATGCGGTACTGGGTGGGTAGATGTGGTCAGTATTGACTCTACAGGAGTTAGTCAGTAGTTGTTTTATCTATACTGATGAGTAAAATATTCAGGCTAATTGTTCTGTTCATTTCTTTTGCATTGTTATTGTATTTGTATTGTATTTTAATTAGGGCTGTCAAACGATTAATCGCGATTAATCGCATCCAAAATAAAAGTTTGTGTTTACATAATATATGCGGGTGCACTGTGTATAATTATTTTATTTATTTAAATACACACGCATGCTTGTATATATTTAAGAAATATTTTCATGTATATACTGTATATAGATTTATATATAATTTATATTATATAAAAAAATATAAATATTTTATATATAAATAATATTTTTTTCTTAAATATAGATGCATGTGTGTGTATTTACATATATTACGTATATATTACAGTGCACCCACATATATTACGTAAACAAAAACTTTTATTTTGGATGCGATTAATCACGATTAATCGTTTGACAGCCCTAATTTTAATGCAACACAGGCAGATACAGTAGAGGACAGCTTCAGTTTATGCGTCATATACAACACAATCGACTCATAATATCAAGCAGGTATTGATATCCTACAACTGGATGGAATCATAGTCTAAAGTTAAAAAATAGGAGTCTGTTCCCATCATACACTACAAGACTTTCTGTGAAATCTGTCAACTCCGACTGCCCCAAATCTGCTATTGTCGACTCATTCAGACTGCAAATGGGGCAAAAATCTGAGCAAAAGTTGTCTCGTATATTCTTTACTTGCAAACTACAAATCCTGTTCCTCAATAAGGTGAGAACCAGACCGTTTAGAAACATAAATATGCTGGAATTAATGAACTATACTACTATCCAAGTAGTAATAGATGTTTGTTGTTGTAATGATTAAAACAGTGAAATGATGAGTATAGTAGTACATATATAGTGATCGTTATCATATAGTTAGCAATCACACAACATGCATCTTAGTCCAACAACAGGGAGCACTTTGGGGGTCAAATGTGCTTGGGCCCAGTTCAGATCACCTAGTGTGAGAACACCCTAATAAAAAGGTGGCCCAATAACTTCATCTTTACCTCATGTGGCACATAGTCAGCAGGAAGTTTTTCCAACATCTCATTGGCCATTTTCTGGACAGACTCCTCCCTGGTCTCGCCTTCCCCGCTGCTGCTGTCTTTGGGCTGGATGTTGAGGATGGTACTCAAGGTTTCATTAGCCATGTTGGTCTGATAAGTGATGTCAGCATTGGCGTGGAGGCCAAATACCTATTAGAATTAGAATCAATAGTTCAAGTTCAAGTAGTTTATTTGTCATTTGCTCAACTTAAGGCCATTGAAATGCTTAAGACAAGGCTCAGGCGCATAGAAACTAGTGCAGGACAATAAAACTCACTCTTAGAAGAAAAGAACCTTAAAAGGTTCTATCAGCACTACGTATTTGAAACCCCTAAAAGGTTCTATACACTCTCCAAAAAAAGGGTTCCTCTGGGTTCTATATAGAACCCTGGGGTTCCATACTTGGCCAGTAGAACCTTTATGCCAAAAAAAAATGGTTCATTTTGGAGTTCCATATATAAAACGGGGGATGGAACCATTTCTGGTTCTAAACAGAACCATTTCTTCTAAGAGTGTTAAATTACAATCGGTTATAGAATATGCGACCACCCAGCTGTCCCATCAAACCCCCACAGAAAAATAATAAAAATCTATCTGCATCACCTCAGGTGTATCACCCAATGGCAGAGTATCAATATGCGCATGGTAATCCTGTAGCATCCTGGCCTGTGGTATAGTATATCCCTTATAGAAGCAGAACTTGTCCCCAAACATGGTCTCACTAAACCAGATACGGGCGAACGTGTTGAGCAGGCGTTTGTCCATATCATCCGTGACACGCCCACCGTACTGCACCTACAGAGCGGATAGTAAAAATATGTTGCCAAAAGTTTGGATGTGTCAAATAAAAGAGGTACAAACACCCAGTGGCATGCTGATACTGTACCTCTCCCAGCATGTACCGCAGGCAGCTCCAGTTCACTCCTCTCTTGATGTCCATATCATCCAGGTGGTTCTGCACAAACTGGACACTGGATGTGAAATCAGCCTGGTTGAACTCGTAGGGAATATTCCAGCCAAGCGGACCAAATTTGCGTCTCTCCTTTAGTGGGAATATGACAGTGAGGACAAAAACAAAACGGCAATGAACTGAAATCATACATGAGTTTGTAAGTTTATGAAAAGCTATTAACGAATGAAATGAAAAGTTTGAAAGGTAAAATTAAAATAAAAAAATGGGGCTGAGATTTCATGTCATTAATATCCAGCATCAGAGAACTATGAGCATTAATGTGGCTTTACATTTTTTAAATACTAACTTCAAATCTCAAGGGGTATTTCAAGTAAATATTGCACATCTAAGAAGTTTTTCAGACAAACATATTTGGGAATGACTCCATATAGAGTAATAATTTTTTTTATTTTAATTAAATCTATTTTAATTACATTACTAACAAATGCTTTTTGTCATTTGTGAACTAATATTTAATAAAGAACAACGTATCCTACGGTGGCCAATGTAGTCCAAGATTAACATGGCTTCCAGTTCGACCTCGTCCATGAGTGTTAACTCAAACGTAAACGCGAAAGGCGAAGCTTGAATTAACAGGTATGTCCCTCTTTGGCTAATGTACTTTCAAGATGGAGGGACAACATGGCGACCGACATTAGAACCCCTTACCCGTATGCATTTTCAATGGCATATTATACACTCACGAGATGACTTTATTACTTGAACAAAGTAAATATACATTAATGAGCACGTATATTTTTGAAAGAACTAAGTGTTTTTAGCTAAGAATAAACTAAAAGAGTTACACAGTGTAGCTTTAAAGCATGTCAGGACACAGGACCTGCGGGCAGAGAGCGACATGGTTTAACTAACAGCTGTCCTGACCTGGACTGTGGTGTGGAGGAAGGCCACAGCATAGAACAGAGGTCTCCATTGGGGCATGTTGGTGATGTCCAGCTGTTCTTGAGTCACACTATTGTATGTCCGCTTGAGTCCGGCCTTCACCCCTGCATCATCACAGATCATTAACCCCACATTATATCTCATCTGTACACTTAGTATTTTATTTCCCGTTTTATTAGGAAGTTGACTTAAAAAATTTAGAAATCTATTTCGATAACGATAATGATAAATCCAGCAAAAAAAGAAGTAACAACAGCAAAATGCAAAAAACTAACTTCTAGTAATAATAGAATGAACAAAAACTGGATTTTCCCCTCCTCTACCTTGCGGAGGCTCATTGGTGAATTTAATCGCAGACTGCAAGAAGTTAATGGGGAACTTGGGGTGCGCCTCTGTAGTCACCCAAAGCCTGAAACTGTCTTGGATGTCCTCTGCTGTGGTGACTGCCTCTAGACCTTCATCCAGGAAATCCAGCCCTAGATGGCAGTTCTGCAGAAGTAACCAGCCCCCATCAGACATGCTCTGGGCCAGAAGCCTTCTTGCATGCACTTCCTGTCCCTGTCCCATGGAGATAGGCCGGCAAGGAACACCCTGCAAAATAACAAGAAAACTGTTGAGAAATGTTCGGAACTCAGAAGTCATCAAAGCTTTACATCAAGCTATATTATAGTTATAATGTGGGGTGATGCGAAGGTGGTAACAGTTTGTGACATATTGGCAACAGTCAAATATACAAATATTTGACTTCAAATGGCCTCAACTGACCAATAAGAATCAAGTATTATAGAAAAGCATGTAATAATAATTTATAATAATTATTCATACCTTCAACTTGGCAAGTCTTTCAATGTTCTCTGTGGGATCAGAACCCATAGACAGGAAGCAGACTAAAGGTACCCTCTTGTCAGCTTCTGAACACATGGCCTCCATATCCAGAATCACTCCTTCTGCATACTTCACCCCCATTGATTCGGCAATGTATTTACGTGCCTAGCACCGTACAACAAGGAGCAAATGATAAAATTAGCTTATGTTCAAATTCAACAAAATATGACAAAAATGGTCATTTTAAACACATTTTGTCATTTTAAATATTTGAAAGAATCTCTTTAATTATCAATTAGCTCAAACAGAAATTTAGAGAAATTATAATTAAATTGCAATGAAGATTACCTATTAATTGTCATTCAAGTGAAATTACTGAACTTGAATATATAAGCTTGATAAAAATGATCATTTTAGAAGAAAATTTCAAATGGCACTAAGAGGCTTTTGCATCTGAACTCTTCATATATATATATATATATATATATATATATATATATATATATATATATATACATACATTTAGATCATATACATTTTTAATTTGGTGGCTAAATCACATAATATTCAAAGGTGATAGAAAGGTGAAGATTCAATTTCTTAATCTTGTAAACATGTAAAAGGAAATCTTTGTCAAATTATTATTACACTACAGAACAACATGCGAGTGCTGTTATTAAAATAGCATCTCACATATAACCCAGTCCCAGTGAGTGACGGAGGGCGAACAGGTGTACTGGGAAATCTACAGCATGTGTAAGCATAACTCTTAGCTCATTTTAGGAGCAAAGTGGTTGAATCTGTCAGTGTCTCTTTATGCAAAACAAAAGTAATACAAATATAAAGTGCAACATGTAACATTTTTGTTACATGTTGGTGTGAATGGAGGTACTTAACAACAGAAACGAATAAAAATGACTAAAACGTTAGCTAAAATGAAAATGTGAAATATAAAATAAAACACTAATATTCCAAAAAACATGAATAAATACTAAGATATTACAGTGATGATACGAAAATAACTCTGCTCTGCATAACAAACTAAGACAGCCAGAAAATAGGTTTTCCTGCACCTGTGCAATGGTACGGTCAGGACACCAGCTTCGTATAAGCAGCAGTTTGTGGAATGCATCCAGTTGGCTATCATAACCATCAGGAAGAGGAGTCTCCTCTGGAGTGGCTTCATCAAACCAGCTCTTCCAGGCACGGTCATTGCGGGCCACCTGGGTTAGGAGAGCAGTGAATTGGGGCAGGGTAGACAGTTGCACCAGGTTTAGCCACGTTGTGTCCAGGATCCAGCGCCTTGGCTTGGGCTCAACAGAGTTTAGGTCAAGAGATGCTCCGCCTGAAAGAGGGTAAGGATTGAAGAACATGAATTACTTGCCCTCAAATAAGTTCATAAAGGGATTCCAAAGTGATGTATTACATGGAATTGTGGGAGATTTCAAGACAAAGGTCTACTTTAAACATATTGAGTATTGTGGACAACATGTTATTTTCAAAACAATATGGTTCAAACCTTTGATGAAGGTCTGAAAATCGCTGTGGGAAATGTTTTTAGCTTGCAGATCAATTTTTAAAGTCAGAAGCAGGGTAAAAATAAATTTGTGATCTTCATAGAGCCCTCGAGCGGTGTAGCGAAACACTTCGAAAGTGAGGTACTCCATGATGTTGTCTAGTCTTTTAGCTGTAACCGGGGACTTTGGCGACTTGTCCATCGACATGTCAAAGATGCCCAAGAACTGACGAAGCGAGGTTTGGTACATCATGTTGACCAGGCTCATCTCCACAATCAGGAAATAGAGGATGCTCCCCCTGGTGGCCACTGGGCGGTACTCCTCTCGAGTGAGGTTGATGTTAATTTCTGTCTCTGCAGCAACTGCTAGCTTTTGACTCACCTAGGCAGAAGATTTCAGCTATCAAAACTCAATTTAATTTCAGAGGAAAACAATAAGGTTGAGTAAGCATCATTGTCAGTTTTATGAGTCAGCATAAAAGCACATGACTATAAATGTAGAAAGTACCTCCTGTGCTATAATCTTGGTGACTTTGAGCACCTCGATAAGAGACTCATCCTCTACTAGAGAGCCCTGAATGCTGGTTAACTTGTACAGAAGATTGCTCTCCAACTCCTGCATCTTCCTCTTGTTTGATGTCACTTCCTCCAAGAGCTTTACACGTTCAGCCTCCATTTCCTTAATTGGAAAATTAATGATAATATTTTGCACAGAATACAAAATGTAAAACCGGTGTCTCAGAAAAGGGTTATTATTGTTAAATAAATCTACTAAAACATTTTCGTTAATTGAAAAAAAAGAAGAGTTAAATGAAAAAAAGTACTAAAATTATTAAGACTGAACTGAAATAAAAAATATATGGATAAAAAAAGAGACAAAAACATTAAAAAATGTAACAAAAATTCTAATGAAAATGGAAAATATAAAAATAAAAACACATTCAAAATATTAATAAAACCTATAAGTAGGGATGCACCGATCCACATTTTTTTACTTCCGATCCGATCCCGATACCCGACTTTGGATATCGGCCGATACCGATACTTTTCCGATACCAGAGCTGTGTTTGCTTTAACATTATTTATCATTATTGTTGATTTTATATGATGCTGAAATAAACTCCTCTCTACAAGCAAGGATGATATGTACGTATGTATGTCAATATATATATATATATATTAAACAATAAATAGGCAATTAAACAAAGATACACATTATACGGGCCTACACAGTGCTTTAATTTCAGGAAAGTCTACTGACATTATTCAGGTATGGTCTAAAAAGAATTATAATAAAGTAATCAGATGTAAAATAGCACTGCAAAGTTTATCATAGATTGATTTATGCTTATTAAAGCTGAAGTTATTCATTCAAGAGCTGCGAGTGATTTTCTCTTTGCCTTTTGTTGTTTGATTCTCAGTAATGTCGCAATCGTCATATGTTTATACTGCTGCCCCTTTAAGAAAAAGTGCAGATTTCGTCTACTGATGCACCATATTTTCTCCCAACTATTTCCATAACTACGTTCGTTTGAGACATAAACGGTGGTTTAAGTGTTAATCTCCAAGCCGGTCGTTTTGACATTTTTGTGCTGGCTACATTTGATCGTTTTGACGCGCATATGAAGCCCAAAGTATAATTTGTTTGTCTTGTTTCGGAGCGCGCGCCGCACTGAGAACAGCATCTCTTGCGCAAATGTTGTGCTTTTAATAGCTCTTTTTATTATTAAAAGCGTCCCGCAATTTAGCAACATCAGAGACTGCATTTTACAACAATCACCGATCGTGCTGATTCTGTCTTAAAGTTTTAGTTTTAAGGAGAAATGACTGCACCGCCGCGATGGGAAGGAAGTTGGCTAGACAGAATGCGGCAATTGTTTTTAATGGTTTTTTACCTCAATATATTCTTTAATCTTTGGAAATCAGGCTAATATCACAGATCTAAAGTGTAACCAGGCTTTCCTCTGTCATTACTCATTAAGCAGGGCTGTCGTGTAGTGCGTGCTGTGGCACCGCGTGAGAGATCCCTCTCTTTCTCTTCTGGACTGCGAATTGCAAACATGCATCACAGACAAATAGTTTAATTAATACGGCTTTGCAAACATTGCATTTTGCTGTCTTGGTCTGCTGCGGTGTTTCCAGTGTGAAGTATTTCCACCATAGGATTTCCACACAGCGAACATGTTGGTAGCTCATGCTATCCTGCTAGCTGGCTGCAAACTGCGGAATGGATTTCCTGAGCGGGGGTCTGTGTGTCTCATTGAGCCCTATTTTTTACAGTCTATGATTGAGCTGCACCTCCGTTCAGGATATCCATTCCACAGTTTGCAGCCAGCTAGCAGACTAGCAGGCCCGGGGAGTCCCTTTTGGAGTCATTTCAGCAGACAACGTTAAAGCGCAGACATGGATCATAAATATCGGATTTCTCCGCAGGTTGGATCGGAAAAATCCGATACGTGAATTACGCTGGTATCGGTCCCGATACCGATACTGGATCGGATCGGCCCCATCCCTACCTATAAGGGTATATTGATGATACTAAAAAAAAAACGCGCTCTCTTCTTGCCTTTTTCTCTATGAGAATGACTCTGCCGAGTAATTGGTCTTCCAAACCCTTCATAGTGACAGTAAAATCCACCACTGCTGTTTTAGCATTGATCTCTGGACTGTATGCGGGGTTGGCTAGTTTCGTTGTAATGTACAAAGTAAATGTCTTCATTACATCCACTTCTTTGTCCCCGACTTTAACCTAACACAAGAGGAAAGTTGTTAGCTTGGTCTACTAAATCCCTGAGAAGCTTGAGACTGATTATCTGAAGACTTACTTTAGAAGTTTTTCCAGACTTAATGAAGTTCTTCTCCAGAATGTTATCCAGCACTGGATCAAGCTCTTCCCCAACATCCTCTAAGAGCAAAGGTTTACCCTGGGACAGGCAGTCTTCCAGATGTGTTCGGAAATATTTGTGGTTTAGAGATGTAACCTGGTGGCAAATAAAGAAAAAGTAAAAGAAAAGCTGATGTCTCTTTGGCTCAATTGACAGGTAAAGCCCAAATCCAACACTTTTGTTCAAAGTAGCTACATTTAATGATTTAATTACAATGATTTACATAATTACATAATAGTTATAGTAAAGATAACACGATAATGCAACAAAAGGACATATTACAGAACTGAGATTAAAACTGGTATCAAATCAGTACCTGTAGGTCATTATTGTTTTCACGGTTCTTGATCCAGATCTTGCCTTGGCCCTGTGGGTCAATGAGCAGAGGATAACGAGAAGCCTTTGTTACGATGATGCCGTTTTGAATGGACAGGTCATCATTGGGGAGACCCTGCAGGTTCCATTCTCCTATAGTTGCATTATCCACCAGCATATTGATCAAATTCAAGTTCTGTGCAGGAAAATAATTTTAGAAGATTAATAAACTGTACAAAAATTATATATATATATATATATATATATATATATATATATTAGGGCTGTCAAAACGATTAATCGCGATTAATCGCATCCAAAATAAAAAGTTTGTGTTTACATAATATATGTGGGGGCACTGTGTATAATTATTTTATATATATAAACACACACACATGCTTGTATATATTTAAGAAATATTTTCATGTATATTCTGTATATAGATTTATATGTAATTTATAAATATTTAATATATATAAAATTATATATAAAAATAAATATTTTATATAAATAATATTTTTTTTCTTAAATATACATGCATGTGTGTTTTTATATATATATACACAAAATAATTATACACAGTGCACCCACATATATTATGTAAACACAAACTTTTATTTTGGATGTGATTAATCGCGATTAATTGTTTTGACAGCCCTAATATATATACATATATATATATATATATATATATATATATATATATATATATATATATACACTCTTAGAAGAAAAGGTTCTATTATATAGAACCTTAAAAGGTTCTATCAGCACTACGTATTTACAACCCCTAAAATGTTCTATACACTCTTTAAAAAAGGGTTCCTCTGGGTTCTGTATAGAACCCTGGGGTTCCATACTTGGCCAATAGAACCTTTTACCAAAAAAAATGGTTCTATATAGAACCATTTTGGAGTTCCATATATGAAGCGGGGGACGGAACCATTTCTGGTTCTAAATAGAACCATTTCTTCTAAGAGTGTATTTATATATAGATACTATATATATCTCAAACAAAAATACTTGGAGGAATAACAGATTTGTTGTTGTTGAACTCTTACACACAAAAGACTACATACCTCACTGTAAGGGATGTGGCGGATATTCATCTCCTTCTTCCACTGTTGCATGAGAAGGGTGCGATACTCCTGGTTGAAAGGCCCAGAGTAGGACAGAAATCCAGTGGCTAGTAACACATCCCCCACCAAATCTTTGATTTGCTTCTCGAACTGAGCACTGCTCTCTGTCCAGCGAACCTAAGACAAACATAAGAACGTTCACATACACAGTTCTACAGTTTGGATGTTTTTAAAGAGTGTCATTTCATGGCTCGCAATTAAACATCTGTAGTGTTGCCAGGGCCTAAAACTAACTTTGTGGCACACCTTCCTGTGGCCGGTGCCTTAAGAAAATGTAAAGGCCATACTTTTTTTTCTTTTTCTTATATACATCAAAAATATAGATAGCAGTGAAAATTCACAATGCTCTATTTCAATTTTGATACCAAAGCTAAAACTACAAGCCTAACCATATACATTTATATCTGTATAAATTAAAATGAGATTAATCCTAATTAAAGGTACAAATTTTATTCAGACAATAGCATGAAATAAATAACAGTAAATTATGTTCTTTTTGTCCTTTGTTCGATTAACATTAAAAACAGATGGCAGCAGGTTTATTAGGCTGCGGTCACTTTAATATGTGCATATCAATTCTGTAGATTTGCATTTTTTGTACACAAATGTTCACTAGAGCCATAACTGACAATGTTTACTAGGACACTCACTGAGGCGAGCATTTTGTACATAATTAATTGTCAAAGCCTGAGTGTGGCTCTCGTTTATTCTACTCTGTAACGTAAAGATCTAAATCCTGCAAGGAATTTTCAAACCTTTTCTCCACCAAGACCATCTATGAGAGCCACGGCATTGGACATTTTCTTCTTGCATGCCTCAGCATCATCCAGCAGGTCTTGCTTCTCCTTCATGGCAGTGTCATACATTGCCTGTGTAAAAATGTGCATAAACAACCGAGATTTTAAACCTCTGGAAATTCAACTCCCAGCCTTAAAAATATATATCACACCTGAGCCTCGTCCAGCTCTCTCTGCTTCGAGTCCAGTTGTTCCTGAGCATTTGCTAGTTCATTCGATGCCACAGCCAAACGAGCCTCTTGAAGCTTTAAGTTGGCCTACGATCCACACATATATAGGAAATTAAAACATTAATTCTGTTCTAAAAGCTAGAAACATATGTAAGATATTCTAATTAAAATCTTTTTTTTAAGAAAAACAAGGTTTAGAATGTGATATAAGTAGCACAACTGTTTTCAACACTAATAACAATGAGAAATGTTTCTTCAGCTCTAAATCTGCATATTGAAATGATTTCTGAAGGACCATGTGACACTGAACACATAGTTATTAGTAATGATGCTAAAAAATTCAGCTTTGCACCAGGAATAAATATATACATTTAAAAATATTTTTAAATATATTTTATAAATATATTTTATTAAATATATATATTTTAAATATATTTAAATGGTTATTTAAAAAAAACCCAGTTATTTTAAATTGCAATAATATTTTACAATAAAACTATTTTTACTGTATTTTTTAATTAAATAAATGCAGACTTGGTTAGCATAAGAGACTTAGTTACAACATTTAATTCATTGTAACATAAAAAAAATACTACCCCTAAACTGTGGCGTAACAGTGGTGTAATTCTTTACCATATACCCAGTGATGAATGAGACTGTGGAATATTTTGTCACCTTTAGGGGCAGAACTTCCTTATTGATGCCAAAGAACTCCACCATTGCTTGAGTCCAGGAACAGAGCCCTGCTACACTACCACAGGTCCTCTTAGCAGTTTCTAGGTTATAGTCTTCCATTGCCAGATATGGTGCAAGCAGTTCGACCATCTCTTCGGTAATAGTGTCCTTTAAAGAATAACAAATATGTCAAAGAAAATGTGATGCAGCTTCACTGTGAAAACATATACAGTCTAACTCAGAATTTCATTAGTAACCACTTTGACCCAAAGGGAAGGGCAAATAAGGTCAGAAAGAAATTCATATGTTTAATTTTTGCTTTATTTCTGTCCTAGTGTTGATTCCACTCACTGTGACTATGCTAACTATTTGACTTCTATTGGCCTCGGCTGCGCTAAACTTGGATCATTACTGGGACACTAAATTCCTGTTTACATAGCCTGAACAGATGCATGATCCAGCAACCAAAGACCCACATCCCAAAGGGCACTCCATCAGTGAAGTCTATTTTAATCATATGCAGTGAATATATGTATATCGGGGTTTCCACTTGAACAGCTATGAAGAGTTCAAATGGCAGAACACAAAACATTGATGGGAGTTTCATATAGATGGGATTAATAACTTGGAGAGATGGAGTGACTTAATTCTAGTAAATTACTGTGGAAGATTTCACAATTAAATCAGGTCCATCCTGAATATAATATTAACCCTCCTCTTAAGTTTATTTTATAAAAATCAAAAAGAAAGCAAAAGACACATGTTCAATGTTTTTAACAAAGAATCATGTGGATAATTTAGAGGCCGTAGAAATTTGCATATCAAAATAATAGTAGGTTTTAGAGAGTTAAAATCGAAATCAAGTGATGTGGTCACCGTTGTGTGCATCAGTTACTAAACAATAGCATGGCTCATCCAACCAGATTTCAGAGCCAGACCTATCACTTTAATAAAGACCTAAAATGAAGATTTGTGTATCAGTATTACAATGTGTTGACTGACCTTGTTAAAGTTCAGCAGTGTGCCGAGGAATGCAGAATTGTTCATCAATTTAAGAGCTTCACTCCATGAAGGTTTCACACAGGGTCTTTCGGGGTCCTGGGTGACCATATCCACCCGTCGCTGGAACAGCAGCAGCACACAGTCCATAATCCGCATGATCAGATGTGGAGGCTTTCCCAGTTTACGAACTGCAGCGATGTCGGCAGGCTTTATGGTCTAGAAACCACAAATGGTATGAAGCTTTAAGTTAACTACATCCATGTAAGGTCTTCAAGTGCAAACATGAAATACTGTTCATAAAGCATTTAATTCAATTGTGATTTAGGGGTGATTTGGCGTGCTCCGGACATCTACTGTACCTTTAGTGCACCCTCAGCTGCCTCTAATGCTGGTTTGGCCGCCTCAAGTTTGGTCTCTGCCACCTTTTTTTCCTGCTCTATCTCATCCACAATGGCCTGGGCCTTATCTTTCACCTTCTGTACCTGAGCCTTCACCTTTTCGGCAGCTTGTGCCTTGGCAGTGACCTCCCGCAGAACTTCACCTGCTTTTAGTTTAGCCACCTCCAACACCTTCTCCTTCTCTTTCAGCTCCACACGAAGCTCATTAACAGACTGCTCAGCCTCCATGAGGCGCTTGAGACCTGCAGATGAGATTAAACAGTTTATAGCATGAACAGATGCTTTGCTGCTACATAGTAGAATCGTTTCAGACAGTTTATGACCTTGTGATTCAGCCTTCAATGAGGAAAAAAATAGTAAAAAACTTTTGTTTATTTAACATTCGTTCACATTATTTAGAGAAAAAAATTAGAGAGAAAAAAATAATTATATATATATATATATATATATATATATATATACACACACATATACATACATTAGGGCCGCATTTTAATTGCATGAATATTTGAACTGAGAACAGTGAGATTTTTTTTTCACATGGATTTTTAGTATACCATTGAATAATGACTGAATATATAAGCTTAAGCAACAAATTATTATTATTATTTTTTTTTAACCAAGTCCAACAGACCAGTAAAATTGTATATGTTTTGCGTTGAGGTGAAACTTGAGGGTCGATGTGATATGCGAATTGCATAGCTTGCACACAACAACCATGACGCTTAATGACGCTTCCATCGGTTCGTTTTTATAACAAAATTTCCCATCCACGGGACCAACCAAAGCGGTCTCGTAAGCTTCTTCGTTCATGTTCACTGCGGTTTGTAGTTTAGTTGTCTGAGGCATAGGGACTGTAAAAAAAAAAGTCATGAACGCTAGTTGGTGCTCCAGTATTATCGGTCCGCCGAAACTAATCCAGTGAGAAATATTCTGCGGTGCGAAAATAAGTGCGATTAAAATGCATTAATTTTTTGTGTAATTAATTAATGCGTTAAAGTCTTTAATTAATTAATCTTAATTAACGAGTTAAAGTCCCGTCTCTAATATATATATTAGGGCTGTCAAACGATTAATCGCGATTAATCGCATCCAAAATAAAAGTTTGTGCTTACATAATATATGTGGGTGCACTGTGTATAATTATTTTATATATATATATATATATATATATATATATATATAAATACACACATGCCTGTATATATTTTAAGAAATAATTTCATGTATATACTGTATATAGATTTATATATAATTTATATTATATATACATATAAATGTTTAATATATAAATAATATATTTTTCTTAAATATACATGCATGTGTGTGTTTTTAAATATATATATATATATATATATATATATATATATATATATACACAAAATAAGTATACACAGTGCAACCACATATATTATGTAAACACAAACTTTTATTTTGGATGCAATTAATCGCGATTAATCGTTTGACAGCCCTAATATATATATATATATATATAGGTTGAACATATATTTGACTTTTTGTATGAATATTTTTTTATCCTATGGGTGGTTAACAAAGTGTGTCTTTTTTAATGATCTTACATTTACCTCTGTAGGCTAAAAACTGACCATGGTAATCCTAAATACCAGGCTGAGAGCATTTTCATTATTGTTTAATCCAAATGTAAAGAACAGCAACAAATCAAAAATTTTGAAATCAAAAACAAATTGCAAACCTGTGTTCATTCGCTCTGCAAGCACCCCCACATGTTCAATGTTTTCTGAGTAAATCATCTGGTATCCCTTAATAAATGCCAAGTAGGATTTGGGCGTCACATAGGTCTGACGCCTGAAGCGCTGGAAGTACTCGGTGCAGATCTCGGCCACCATGTCTTGGAACATTCCCATCGTTTCCACCACGTTCTTCTTCACCTCGTCTGAACAACGCAGTGAATAGTTAGAGAGGAAGTGCTGAGCCACGGCTACTAAAGCATCCCGTGGCCATCGCTGGAACCAGTCCACAGTGCAGCCTGAGATGAGGCCGGGGAACTTTAGGGCACGGGAACGCAGTTTCTCGCCAACTGGTGAGAAGCAAAGAGCCACATGGAGGTTACTGCGCACCCTGGACAGGAAGTAGTTGTAGAGGTTGTCGATGGTGGGTGGGCAGCGTGGGAGATCCTTCTTCATGATGGGAACAAGACTTTGGGTGATCTCATCCACCTCATCTCGAGCAAACAGGTTCGAGACTTCTCCGGATGCCAGAACGTTGTTCATGTACTCCAGAAAAGCTTCATCCTTGATGTCATTGTCGGTGAAGATGAAGGTCACGCCCTTCCCTTCCACACCTGCAATTCTGTACAGGGCTTTCAGGTCCTCAATTAGATTACTCACATTGTATGTTCTGTAAGGGGAGAAATTATGTTAAATCTTGTCAAAGGAAATATGATCACATTTGACTTTGTGTAGACATAAGTATCCACCAAAGTAAATTTATACACCTTTGACAGAAAGTTTACAATGGATTTAAAATGACCCAATTTAAATTGTGAAAAGCCCTTATGACAACATTATGAAATCAAATTATAATATTCTCACCTTGTCATTGTGATTTGAAAGCTCTGGTATCCAGCAATGAAGGATGCGAGTCGGGTGAGACTCTGTTTCCCAGAACCGCCGACTCCAACCAATAGGGCATTACCACGAGCTGTACGGATTATCCGCGAGATTTTCATCAAATGGATCATGGCATCCTGTGAGAGTGTATAGAGGTCAATGCGAGATTAATTAAAAAATGTATATCTATCTATCTATCTATATTACCATTTCAGTCATATCTGACTTTGGTTTTTATTGAACCTATGGCCATCGTCCAATATACGTAAAAGACTCTTCATGAATTTCCTTGGCAATGTTTTTTCCAGGGTAGTTTGCAAGGTCTTTCCCCAAACCACCATATTACATAGCTTGGGACTCAAGCCCACACGTCTTTGGACTGCAAAATTTCACACAGAAAGGACTCCTGTTGAGTCATGGCTCAAACCAGGTACCTTCTTGCTGTGAGTTGACAGTGCTACCAGGGACGGTTCTAGGGTGAGTGGATATCCGGGGCTTAGCCCAGAGAAATCGATGTATGTGTCACGATACAAGGAATAAACTTTAAATAAAACTTTTTTTTTATTATTTTTTTTTACGTTATTATTATTATTATTATTTTTACATTATTATTATTTTATTTTTTTTAATTATTATTATTTTTTTATTTTTTTTGTATTTTTTTATTTTTTACAAGGTGAATATTTCTTGCTAATTAAAATTAAAAGTCACACAATGTCACACAGCCTCTTCTTTCCTTGCGGACTCATCTGAGACATGGTAAAATAGCTAGCTCAGCTGTCAGCTCTATTATTGTTTTAATAAATAGCATTCACTTAACAGTATGATTTTTGTGAGAATAGATAAAAAGGTGACTAAAAAAATCTATATAATAACAAAAACAGATATTCACCCATTCTTCATGCACATATTACATTTTATATCCTACCTTATTTTACTTTATACATAATACAAACACAAACACTAAAAGCCAAGTAGGCCTATAATTAAAACACATGGCTCTATACACCTATATTTTTGAAGGACCACTTGTACATGCAATTTACACAGCACTTACAATTTGCATAAACAATCGTATGAGAATGTATCAAATATCAAATTTGGAATACAGAAATATGAAATATTGAAAAAATTAAAATGGTTCTTCGCCACTAGATGGCGGCAAACCACTGCCTTAATGAATGAGTCGGTTTATTCAAGTCGAGAGATATACATTTAATTAAATTCTAATAAAAATTATTTCAATGCGCATGGAAACTCAATGATGGTGTATACAATGCATGGTAATAAAAACATTCAGAGCTTTATTGAAAACATTCGGGGCTCCAGCCCCCTTAGCCGCTAGGGGTGGGCTACCCACTGAGCCACCGTGTATGAGGGTAACATGATTGGTAAAAGACCTCAAGTCGGGACTCTAACTTGGGATGCCAGGGGAGCAGCTGTGGCATATTTCGGAGCATTGTCCACTTTTCAACATATTTGTTCCACTAACCTCAAAGAAAACCAGATCCATGGCTGCTCCTCTAACAGTTTCATTATACTGTTGTTGAAACGCAGACAGGCGTTCTGATAGGGCCTTGAAGGAAGGAATGGGCTCATAGATCTTTGGTATCTCAACCTCTGCATCTTCAGGTTCATCTCCTGTTATCTCTGGAGCATCCCGCAGGAAGTCCACAAAGTACCCTTCCCATGGGCCCTGCTCCAAAAGACTAGGACCATGATCCTGTACTGTGATCTACAGGGCATAGAAAAGTAGAGAAATCAGATGATATACATGTAATGAAATGCATATTAACCGCATAAAATCTATGATTTTACTAAACCCAGCAAATAGAATTAAAAACAAAATTTGTTTCAATATCCTGTGCGTGAGGTAACAGATCATGAAGCCTGTAAGGATTTCGTTGACACACCCTCTCCAACATCGCATCGAACGTATCTTTGTCTTTCTGATCAATGAAGCGGTCGGCGATGACTCGTGAGCACTCGTGGCGGAAAAGAGATGCCAACAGCTGAGGCGTCTTACACACTTCTGATCCCACAGTGAGAATTCCTTGCCAAATCCTGCTCAGGTCACGCAGGTTAAAAATGTAGTGGAACTTAGCTGGGGAAGGCAGCATCTGAAACAACATAAAAATTTTAATGCAATTAAATATGCAACCGTTTAAAAGTTTGGGGTTGGTAAGATTTTTGTAATGTTTTTGAAAGAAGTCTCTTATGCTATAGTAAAAATACAGTAAACATTCTATGATGCTGATTTGTTGCTCAAGAAACTAGTTTTTATTATTAATGTTGTAAACAGTTTTGCTGCTTAATATTTTTGTGGAAACTATGACACATTTTTTAGGATTCTTTTACGAATTGAAATACATATATGTTTTTATTTGAAATGGAAATATTTTTAACATTATAAATGTCATTAATGCATCCTTAATATTTTTGTGGAAACCATGACACATTTTTTAGGATTCTTTTACGAATTAAAATATATATATAAATTATTATTTTATATATATATATATATATATATATACACACCATATACCACAATATATATATTTTTATTTGAAACGGAAATATTTTTAACATTATAAATGTCATTAATGCATCCTTAATATTTTTGTGGAAACCATGACACATTTTTTAGGATTCTTTTACGAACTGAAATATATATATAAATTATATATATATATATATATATATATACACCATATACCACAATATAAATGTTTTATTTGAAATGGAAATATTTTTAACATTATAAATATCATTAATGCATCCTTGCTAAATAAAAGTAGTAATTAAAAAAAAAAATCTTCTAAGTATATAAAATATGTTGCAGAAAATCATAATTTTCCCATTAATAATTTACAGGATAAGAATATAATGTTCTACTGTCTAAATAGGACCAAAAGATAAATGTCGTTCATGTTGATCAACTGCTACAGAATCAAGTTTACAGTTCACAGCTTACATTGAAGCATACTGACCACAAGAGGGCACCATTCTCTCAAAAATGATTTCCTGAATTGAAACCAAATTTTGAGGAGCCTACAATACAGAGACCCACCCCATACATTGCATGTACAGCAAGTTATAACTCTTGATAAAATGACCAAAGCAGTACCTTAGCTTTGACCGCTTGCCACACTTTCCTGGTGGTAGGAACCAAGGCGGCAGCCAATGAGCACACCTCCTCCGGGAAGCCTCTTTCTGAACAAAAATACCCACTGGCCAGTGTGTGGAAGATTTTATCTATAGAGGAGTTGGATGGGAGAGTGCAGTTAAACACACAGAACTGGCGTTTGAGTCTCTGGGGGATGTCATTGCGGCCACCTCCAGGGTGGATCATGGCAGCCACTAGCTGCAAGTCCACTACGCTGATGAATTCCCCAGGCCGTTCCAGGCTGTAGAAACCTCCTTGCACCATCAGCTGACGGACAATCTCATTAGTGATCTGAGTGGTGAACAAAAATACTAGAGGCTCAGTCAAGGAGAATAAGAAATGGGATGCTATTATTGTTTACTTAATCAAATGTTGGCCCTTTTATTAGATATTAATTCAATGTACACAACTTTAGAATGTTTGTTATTTGACAGATCCCACAAAATTAAAATCCAAAATTAGAGTCACTGTCTGTTAAGGCTACCTATATAATATACACTGTGCTCTAAGAAATTGACAAAAGGAGCATGTGACTCCTTACCTGATCGCCCCACTCATTGATAACTGGCATGTTGATGTCGTCAATGAAGACGGTCATCTTCTTCCCTCCGGGAGGTCCGTAGGTGGTGCCCATACGTTTGTCTATATAGCTTTCGATGGTCTGCTGAAACATGCCAGGCAGGGTAGCCGAGGAGAAGTTTAGGCTTTTGCTCATATGTGCATCTGGGTCATACTTGCTGGTGTAGCCCTGTGGAAAGGTTTGGATAGCTCAGATCCCTTGCTTTCTAATGCACATTGGCTTAAAATAGATTCAATTCTATTTACCTTTAATTAAGTTCAGCTATATAATAACATTCAAAAGTTTGGGGTTGCTATATTTTTTTTAATACACCAAGGCTGCATTGATTCGATCAAAAATACAGTAAAGACGATAATATTTTGAAATTTTATTAAATAATTATAATGCTTTTAAATTATTCGTAATACATTCATAATGCATATTTTACAGGCAATTGTGTTATGCTGCTCATAATAGCATGGATTATTATCTGAAACAGACACGCACCTTGATCATGACTGTCTTGGCTGTTCCCTGTTCACCAATGAGCAAAACAGCTTTGCCTTGCTTCATAATTGTTTGCATGAGAAAGTCTGTCCGTATATTGTCGACATTAGGTACGAGAATGGAGGCGTAGTCAGGAACCATGTCTTTGGGATAGATATATTCTGGCACCTATTAAAAGGTATTATGACGAATCATGGAAAATGTATGACAAACTATTTATGCTCTGAATAAAAAGATAAAAAATGGTTTGCATAAAAAGAAATCTAAGGAAAATTAGGCAAGCTATTTCATCAACTTGTGGCATGTGACTGACTATAATTAAAGATCATTAATGGGTTTCAATCTATACTTAACATTAAAGGGATACTCCACTTTTTTTGGAAATAGGCTCATTTTACCACTCCCCCAGAGTTTAACAGTTGAGTTATACCGTTTTCGAATCCATTCAGCCGATTTTCTGATATTTAGAAGAATATCAGTAACCAGACCGTTTTTGGTCTCATTGACTTCCATAGTAGGAAAAAAAAAAAATACTATGGTAGTCAATGAGACCAGAAACTGTCTGGTTACTGATATTCTTCTAAATATCAGGAAATCGGCTGAAAGCATTCGAAAACGGTAAAACCTGACTGTTTAACTCTGGGGGAGTGGTAAAATGAGCCTGTTTCCAAAAAAATTGAAGTATCCCTTTAAACATTATAGAAAATTATGTTGTTCCAAACCCGTAAGACCCAAAGGGTGAGTAAATTATGACAGAATTTTCATTTTTGGGTGAACTAAGCTTTTAATGATCTTACCCTTGTAGACCAGAGATCCCACTCTCCAGTCGCACTGACTACAAATTCAAAGATGGTCTGGTCCCCCTCGGTGTAGGGCAGGTCCAACCTGGCATTGTGCTTTTTAAGGAACACCTCCATCTTGACTCGATCCTCCAATTCCAGCAAAGCACCAACAGACCACATCACAGCGAACAGGAAGAGACGGTTGATGTATGCCTCTGTTAGGTGCTTCTCTTCAACATCTGGCAATAGGCCCTGTGTTAAATACATAAACGTTTTTTACTTGAATTATATATCTTGTGCATAAATAAATACATTGTTAGTGTATATTAATGTAAAACGCTACTCAAGCTTTACAGCCTCATTTGACTTGTTACTTCATTTAATGATTCCTGAAAATAATTGTGTCTGTGCATCACAGTTTACCTTTAACAAATCAATGGTCTGCTTGATGTACATGCACTCAAGCAGCTGCATTTTGGGGGAAACCGCAGTGGAGACAAAATTCATCAAATCCTGTGAAAAATGTAGAAATTAGCAGGGAAAGGGGTGTAAATTAATAATGCATTAATTAGTTTTAGATATCTCACAGGTTTCATAGGATCAACAGTCTGTGAGAGCTCTTCAAAATTCTCTGACCTTTCCCTAGGCAATGTCAAAGAATCGATAGAACTTTTCATTCATAAACCCCTTAATGGCTTAGAAGCTTAATGGTAACAAAGCATTGTATTGATCTTTTTTAAATTGACGTATCTCTAGATCCCTTGTCAAAATGAAGCTAAATATTCTTGTTGTATCAGTTAAGCTTTACTCCAACAACATATGTATGTAATGCAGTGATATCTAGCTGTCACCTGATAGATAGAGTTGAAAGAGGCCAGTAGCATTTCAGCTTGTGTTGCTGGGATCTTTTGCAGCCAGGCTTGTAGTATGGGTTGCCAGTCCAGAACAGAGGAGCTCATGAAGACCATTCCATTGCGGGACACGGTGGCAGGAGATGCATTGTCGATGTTGTGTGGCTCAAATACCACCTTGCAGTTGGGAGCCATTGGTATTCTGTCTCCATTTGCCAGGGTGAGGGTTTTGTTGTCGTCTAAGACGGAGTTGAGGTTTTCAATCCAGATGGCATCAACTGGACCATCAAGAACAATCCATATGTGTTCTCCCTGTGAAATGTTTTTCCATGAAGTAATATAATTGGAATTTTTAATTACTTACAATTGAAATTC
This sequence comes from Cyprinella venusta, assembly GCA_038021265.1. Classification (NCBI taxonomy): domain Eukaryota; kingdom Metazoa; phylum Chordata; class Actinopteri; order Cypriniformes; family Leuciscidae; genus Cyprinella; species Cyprinella venusta. The sequence continues at coordinate 26,236,130 of CM075884.1, forward strand.
ATGAGCACCAGGTCATTTATTGACAGTGCAATCAAACTTGTTTTAATTTAAATCTCTAATTACTTGTTCAATTGTCATTCAAAGACATAATCATCATTTGGGGTTGGACCCATTAAAATATGACTAATGGCAAACAAATGAAAGAAAATTACTTGTTGCCAATATTGTCAAAGTTAAAGATGCATGACATTCATTTTAAATGTTAATTCATGTCAAATTTAAAGCATGACATTCAATCTTAAAGGAGAAGTTCGCTTTTTAAAAAAAAAAAAAAACTTTTGCTGATAATTTATTCACCCCCATGTCATCCAAGAAATTAAGGAAATTAAAGAAATTAATTTCATTTTTAGATGAAAACATTCCAGGATTTTCTCCATATAATGGACTTCAATGGGAACCAAACGGTTCAAGGTCCAAATGACAGTTTCAGTGCAGCTTCAAAGGGCTTTAAACGACACCAGACGATGAATAAGGGTCTAATCTAGCGAAATGATCTACCATTTAAAAAATAAATAACAAAGTTTAAGTTTTATAAGCACAAATGCTCGTCTTGTGATGAGCGTTCGTGACTCTCCTGTTTGAAAGGGTCCTAGTTCCTTTTTCAAAACTCTTATTCATTGTCTGGTGTCGTTTAAAACCCTTTGAAGCTGCACTGAATCTCTCATTTGGACCTTGAACCATTTGGTTCCCATTGAAGTCCATTATATGGAGAAAATCCTGGAATGTTTTCATCAAAAACCTTAATTTCTTTTCGACTGAAGAAAGAAAGACATGGACATCTTGGATGACATGGGGATGAGTAAATTATCAGCAAAGGTTTTTTAAAAAGTGAACTACTCCTTTAATAGTTGCTTATGGCACAACTCTCTCACCTTCTTGGCCTTCAAAGTTTTCCTCCAAAGTGTGGAGAAGATACCATCCGTCCAGTCATTTGTGGCCACATCCAATGTGCCGAACATCTGGGAGGCAGTAATGGCCTTGGGATTCATCCTCATTTCTTTGTGTGGATTTCCACAATCAGTCATGGCTTTCATTAGAGTGTGGATACATGTGGTCTTTCCTGTTCCACTGGGGCCAAGGGTCATCATACCTACGCACAGAGAAGATATCGATGGTTGAGTGCAAGGACAACGTTGTCAAAATGGGCATGTCTACAGGCTGGGCATTTGACAAAATCTCATTCTAATAACTTTAATATAAGTAAAATGGATCAAGACTAACCATGTCTCACTCTCTGAGTCTCATATAGTTGCACAAGTTTGAGAATCCAGGGTGGGTGTGCAATCAGTCCAGCTTCTTCAGCTTGTTTTGTGATGGCTCCTTCCAGCTCAGGATAACCAGCTTTATCCAGCATGATGCCAGGAAACAAGTCGTTTATCAGACTCATGAACAGGGGCTCGTCTTCATCCACCTGTATGGAGGAAGAGGCAGGAATAGAGTCAGTTGCTAAGAATATCAGTGACACATTTATCCTATTGCTTCAAGGTGCTGTTTTTATTTAGATTTGGATCGATCATAGTCACCAGTTTGGAGAGGTTCATGTCACGCAGAACTCTCATGACCACCGTCTTTTCTGGCTCATCTGGATTGGATCTCTTTACAGCACCAAGAGTTCTCAAAACTGACAAGATGTTCCTCAAGCCAAAGTCATAATGAACCTGTTAAACAATAAAAAATGATGAATATTAACAGGAATATCTATGCCATGATCATCAACAAAGAAATCATCTTTAAAATAAAATCGATCGATCGATCGATAGATCGATAGATAGATAGATAGATAGATAGATCTATCTATCTATCTATCTATCTATCTATCTATCTATCTATCTATCTATCTATCTATCTATCTATCTATCTATCTATCTATCTATCTATCTATCTATCTATCTATCTATCTATCTATCTCTTTACGCCATATCAGCATCAATGGTTATATGCATGGTAAACTGAAGAGTAATACATTGTAAAAAAATAATTAAAAAGTGATTATTAATTAAAAGTTTTTTAATTAATTTTTTTTATTTTTAAAATTAATTAAAAATAATTAAAAGTGATAATTTAAAAATATGATCCTCACAAACAAAACAAAAATTAAGAACAACAAAAACAACAACAAAATTAATAACATAGAACTAAAAAATAAAAATAATAAAATAGTTTTTTTTTTAAATAAAAGTTTTTAAAATTAGATTTTCGATAAAAATTCTAACATTTTCCACAAGATAACAATTTTTAGAAGGCAACAAGTCCATTAATGTAATTTATGAATTAAAACATTGCCTAACAACAGCATTAACAATGTTAATTCCCTAATTTTTACAGTGAAAGTGCTTGTATAAAACACTATATAAATAAGTGTTTAAGTGACACATTAAAAAGCCAATAGATTTAGTTAGTAATATACTGTGGGCACCTGTTTAGAAAGCTGTTCCTCACACAGTTTGTACAGAGTATAAAATTTACGGCTGAGGACTTGATTTTCACGAAAACCTGCGCTGGCAAGTTTCACTCTCATGATGATGGCTCGGTCAGGCACCATCATGGCCACTGTGCGGAACTGAATCTTCAAGTTTTCGGGCAGCTCCTGTCGACCAGCATAACCTGGGTTCTGTCATAAAAAAAAAAACGACAAATGAATGGAGGGGAAAATAATATGAATTCAAATTATTAACATGAAGCACAAGGTGGGCTAAAATTGATCACTTTACCATAGTAAGGAAGATGCCAAACTCTTTATCCATATCCACCAAATCTCCATCGGTGAATATGAACTGAGTTTTTTTGTTCTTCTTGCACTGCAGGACGATGTAGATTTGTTGAGCAGCAACTGAGAGCACAGGCAGCTCAATGCGGTTAAACTCATCAAAACAGCCCCATGCGCCAGACTGGGCTAATCCTGTTTGACAAACATTACAAACATGAAGTGCCACTCACTTTAAATATGCATCCACTATTCTGATTAAGGGTCAAACAGGTGCTCTGTTAAGATTATTTTAGAGGTGGAAGAGAAGTTAGTTAAGGTGCACTCAACCTTTATAGATGCGGCCCAGTCCACGGAAGTCCATCTGGTCAGAGCAATTGAACACAACCACATATTTTCCCAGGCAGCGGCCCATGTCTTTGGTGGTTTCGGTTTTTCCCGTGCCCGCAGGGCCAGCAGGAGCCCCTCCCATACTCATCCCTAAGGCCTGGGACAATGTGATATAACATCTGCGAGGAACCAACCAAAATAAACAAGCGGTTAATACATCAAACAATGGGTGATACTCATTAAGAGCCCTTTTTGCTGACGCTTTCTTCTCTTCAATGCATCTCCACTCGCCTGTCAGTAAGAGGTGTAATAACCAGACGATCAGTGCAGCCCAGATACTCATTACAGTAATCAAACTCCACGTCTGTGATTTGGATTATGCATCTGTCCGTGTCCTCTATGAAGTAGAAGCGGGACTGTTTCTGCCATTCAAAGTCTAAAGGTGACCGGATGTTCATTCGTACCTTGAGGAGAGGATACAAAGGCAATGTGAAGTTTAGATTAAGGTTACTTAATCAATATTATTGTGAACTTTCAAGAAACACACACTACCATGCAAAAGGCAAGGATGCAAGGATGTAAACATAAAGAAGTGACAGAATTAAAAAAAATGTCTATATCAAATAAATGCATTTCCATTAATCAAAAACTGTTTTCTATGTTTCTTGAGCATCAAATCGACATATTAGAATGATTTCTGAAGGATCATGTGACACTGAAGACGAGAATACATTACTTTAAAAATAAATATATATTCAATAGGGCTGTCAAATAATTAATCACCATTAATCACATCCAAAATAAAAGTTTTTGTTTACATAATATATGTGGGTGCACTGTGTATAATTATTTTGTATATATAAATTCACAAACATTCATGTATATTTAAGAAAAAAAATATTTATACATAAAATATTTATATATAATATAAATTATATATAAATCTATATACAGTATAAACATGCATATGTTTCTTTAATATATACAAGCATGTGTGTGTATTTCTATATATAAAATAATTATACACAGTGCACCCACATATATTATGTAAACAAAACTTTTATTTTGGATGTGATTAATCACGATTAATCATTTGACAGCCCTAATATTCAAACACAAATGCACAGAGTTGAAAAGCCTAGAACCAAGTGCCTTTGGCTCTAGATAAAAATATAAGGCGATGTAGAGCCAAAAGATCATTCGTTACCATAAACGACCCTGAGCGCTTGTGATATGTGCCACTCCATTTTTTTGATGCACAGCAGCACTTTAAACTGTAGAAACTGTAAAATGGCGCTGTCTGGATGGAGCCACCATTTAAATACTAATCGTGTATAAGGACTGTGTTTAGTTTGGTCTGCAAGTGTCAAATTGAGGCTTAGCAATCGTTTCATACTGAAGAACCCAAAAATCAATCACCAGGTCATCAAAAATGTCCTTCTGGTGAACATGTATGGTGATGAGCGTCTCATATTTGGTTCTGTCCATCTTGGTCAGATCATGAGTAGTCATATCAATCAGTTCGTTCAAAAGATCCAGGAATTTCTGGTTAGTAGTCTGCATTATCTGCTCAAAAAAAAAGACAAAATGGGAAACATCTTCCAAACAATGTCAGACTGTAATAAAACATTTATATAGAACTTATTTATGGGGAAGAAAAGGAAGAAAGCTGTCCATTAATAAACTACAACCTCCTGATTTTAAATATGAAACACATGAAACACCAAAGTATAGACAAAGCTTGAACCTTCTTGTCAGACTTGCTTTGTTGGAGAGCTTCCTCAGCATCTCTGGTCCAGATGAACTGTATGCCGAGCAGTCCAACCTGAGCAGGGAACATCGACTGGAACTCCACAAGATTAAAGCCCTGGTCACTAATAACTATGTTGGCCTGTCGTATAATGTGGTGAATGGTCTTCTTGACTCCATCCAGTAGCAGACCCAGCCAGGCTTCTACATTACCCTGTGGTGGAGTTATTATCAGTGGATCATTATAAGTCTATGGATTTTTTTGCCAGTAAACCCAATAACCTAAGGTTATAAAACACCTCTCTTCAAACAACAATGGTTAGAGGTATACTTCTTTATGCTACGATAGTGTGCTATATATAAAGGTAATGTTCGAAATATTGTACCTGGGCATTGATTGGTTGACTCAGATCCACTGTTTCCCCTTCCTGTGACTGAAAACTAAGTATCTGGTCATAGTTTTTCTCGTGAAACACAACTCTGTTCACATTATCAAATAGGTTCAACAGGTGAGCCTGAAAGAGACACACACACAAAAACACAACTGGTTTATTTGGTAACACTTTACAATACGGGTGCACTAATACGCATTAATTCATGCTTAACTAATGCACAGATAATCATGAGTTAATGTATAACTCATGAAGAACTAAACCATTAATTAATAATTACTGCATCAGCAACTAATAAAGAGTCTATATGATTCAAAGATTAAGTATTACATGAATTGCTATTAATTCCATTGTGTATTAATTCCTTAATAACCTATTTTACACTAACTAATAGTGTAAATTAATGTGCTAATTACCACAACAAGCTATGCACTTCAACTTCCAGTTGTCTGCTTTAATTAATCATTAGCTAATAATTTGCAAAGTTATCAGTATGTTATGACTTTACTTGTTAGGGGACATCATTATTAACTAGTCATTTAGTAATTTGCAGTAACAATGAAGTAATTAATCATGTATTAATGCATAATAGTGAACCTGTCATATTATCTGGAAGTTGAAATACAAGGCTTTGGCTCATTCTGGTAATTAACATATTAATTGATACTATTAGATAAAAAAAATTAGTTTTTGTGGAATTAATCCTCAATTACATATTTAATTAATAACAATTCATGTATGAACTAATACATTAACCTTACATACTCTTAATTGATTCCTAATGTGGTAATCATTAATGAATAGCTTAGATAATCATTAGTTACACATTAATTCAGTATTATGTGTGTATTAGTTAAGCACGAATTAATGCTTATTAGTGCACCCGTATTGTAAAGTGTTGCCGTTTATTTATTACCTACTGTATTCTATTAAAATTTGATGATAAAAATAAAACCCATATGGTATCTGAACAACCCATGTAACTATTTACTAAATGCTGCTTTTGGTAACCATACTGATGTGAGAACTGTTGACATTAGATAAACGCACTTGTATGGTATGCGAGTCAGATGCCTGACCCAGTATCTCCAGCAAGACAGGGTCAGAGACGAAAAAGAACCGTGGGAAGACGAGACGTTTCTTTTCCAGGTATCCACTCAGAGATTTCTGACACACTTCCAGCTGTTCCAGAAGGAGTGGCAGCAGCTGTTGCAGTGTCTCGTCCCCAACACAGCACTGAATCACACCAGGAATCTCGTGTGCTCGCTGCATTATCCTCTGCCACGACTTATCGATGCTTTGGAAGCGTTTAGCTTCCTGCAGAGAGAACATTTTCAGAAACGTTTAACATAAAAACTAATTTAATATAATTAACAACAATGGCTATTTCAAAATATTGGGGGGTGAGGCATCTATTGTTTTTTAAAAATATATATAAAAAATAAATAAATAAATATATATAATATATAAAAAATGTATTTATATATATTTGCGCTCTACTGACATATCATGTTGCACGCTTGTAAAATTATGCTTTGGTGGACACTACAAGAGGAATCTGCCTTAGAAGGTAGACAACCCACAATGTACCAAAAAGGGTTGATGTATTTGGATTCAAGCTACCTCCGGCAGTTGTTTGGCAATGTCTCCACCCACAAACACAGCCTCCAGGTACAGCCACAGATTCTGCACAGTCAGCCACTTCTCAATCACCTCTGAACTGTTTGACAACTTCTGCACCCACTGCTGGATGGAGGGCTTAAAGGGAGCATTGTATCTAAAACAAGAATTTAGTCAAGAATCATATCTAAATCATTTAAAAAAAATAACACAAAAATGTAAAACAAAATACCTGTTGCTCATTAAAGACCCAAGCACCATGAGACTGTCCTCCATTAACGCCACCTTCTCTGAAGTGTCTGATCCCTTTAGCAGCAGCTCTCCGCGATTCCTGAAAGGGATATTTACCATTTGAATTCGTTTTATAACAAATCAATGAATTTAATCACAAATTCCATTCTTTCTCTGACCTGAATGATGCAAACGTGAACTGATGGCTGCTCCATTCTGTCACGACATCTTTGAGTTTGGCCTCAATGTCTCGCTCCTTCACTGCGCTGATGCACACATCCTGGTACCCAGAAGATTTTTAAGATACTGACAGCCTTATTTTTTATCTGACCATTAAAGGGATACTCCACTTTTTTTGGAAATAGGCTCATTTTACCACTCCCCCAGAGTTAAACAGTTGGGTTTTACCATTTTCGAATGTATTCAGCCGATTTTTTGATATTTAGAAGAATATCAGTAACCAGACAGTTTCTGGTCTCATTGACTTCCATAGTATATTTTTTTTCTACTATGGAAGTCAATGAGACCAGAAACTGTCTGGTTACTGATATTCTTTGAAATATCAGAAAATCGGCTGAATGGATTCGATAACGATAAAACCCGACTGTTTAACTCTGGGGGAGTGGTAAAATGAGCCTATTTCCAAAAAAAAAATGGAGTATCCCTTTAAGAATATGTTTCACGGTAATGTACATAGATGTAATGTAATATTCAGCCTGCACAATACCTCAATATCTTCTTTGGCTTTTAGCAGAGGTGCTTCCATGACATTTCTTAGGCTAAAATTCACAGCATCCACGTCAAATTTGTGGCCGGTAATATCAGTCAAGCGCTGCCAATGTCGGGGCATCATTGCCTAGTCGTGAATGTGTATGTTAATGCAAGATAAAAGACATTTTTATCTTGTTTGCATTGAACATTGTTTGCTGTGAACATTGTTTGACATTGTTTGCTGTGTATAAATGCAATATGATGTCAATGAACAGCTGCTTGCTAAAACGGCACCTTATTTGCCATCATGTAGAGCAGAGGACAGGTTTCATTGAAGTCATCGATGGTTTTTTTCAGGTCATTGAAAGCTTGCCACTCTTTTAGGGCCGCAGGTAGTTTACGGATCCTTGAAAACGAATGCCAAAATAAGCTCTCAAATTTAGTTCATATCATATTTGTTTAAAGTTTAAGAAAGTGAGAATCATAAAAAAAAACCTATTCTGAAAATCCAGCAGTTCAGTATTTATCTTTTCTATATTGAGGTCGGCCCATAATATGTCGAAATATCCAGTAACGCTGTCAGTGACAGAATTGTAGAGGGTGTACAGCTTGGACAAAAGATTGAGCTCTCGTTTGATTCTGTGAAGATCGGGATATTCTGAAAGGAAAAGCACAAAACAATAGTCCTAACAACTGAGTGTACACTATCATTCAAATATTTGGGATACTGTAACGAACTTTAAAAAAATGGTGTCTACCATGACCTCTCTGAACTTAAACTCTTATATTAGCAAAGTACCTCTAACAGGAAGGCCAAACAGTTCTTCGCCACTGGAAAAGGTGACATATTTCCTCCACAGTTCGTCAAACATAGCCTGATAAATTTGCAACCTGTCACTGGCTTCTCGTGGGGGCAAACCTGGTTCTCCAGGACCTCTGAACACACACAAAGGATTTATCAAGACAATGTAAGCACTGATAGATGGACATAAAGAGAATATGCAAATTAAGTTACCTTTTGTCATAGTCAGCAAAGAAATCTTGCACAGATTTCTGGAAGATCTCAACTCCAGATACAAGCTCGGCCTTCATTTGAGGTTGAACTTCCAAGAGCTTCTCCTGTGTTCCTTTCACCTTTGAAATTAAAACAGGTCATTGTACATTTACAAGCAAATGCTTACAAAAAAAAAAAAAAAAAAAAACAAGAAAACGAGGTAAAGGTGATTTTCTACTTCCTTTGTGAGGTGTAAAGTCGAAAAGTAGACTATTTCATGGGTCTCAAAAAACACTTCCCTCACCGTCACATGAAGTTCCTTCCAAGCGTACATGACCCCATCAATCTTTTCCGCATTTCCATCGCTGTAGAACAGCTCATGGCGATTCAGCAGAGTGAACGACTCCTCCGCCGGTCCAATGAGAGTGTCTATCCGTATCTCTGCCTGCTGTACCTCCTTCAGGGCAGCCATAGTTTCCCTCACGTCATCCAGGTCAGAGATGGGCCGCTGCAGCTGCCTGCTCACCCCATCCACAAAAGAGCTAATCTCAGCCATGCTCACAGAGGCCTTCTGGTTTAGAGCCGCCCCGAACGCACGTTTCCAGACGCGACACTCTTCAATGAGGGACCGTTTGAGGGAGTCTGTTTCGTAGAGGATGGGGCCCGCAATGCATGTGGAAGGTAGCTCTTGAATCTGGGTCTCAAATTTCTGATCAAATATATGTAGTGGAAGTTAGTATCACTCTCAGTTAAAAATGCATCTGTCTTCAAACTTTATAAGACTTATTTAACAATTACGTACAGAGTACTGAGCCAGTTGGGCACTGAATTCTGACAAAAACGGGTTGGTCGCCACAAATGCTTTCACTTCTTCTGCTGGGTCCTGGTTTGGAGGAAAGCATGAAATGTCACATATTTTGATATGCTGATGCTCCTGTTCTGTACACACAGTTTACGGGAGTGACAACCACATTCTACAACTTTATTATAATAATAATAATAAAACAATTATATACAAATATATATATATATATATTATTTATATTTATATTACATGTTTAGGACTATTAATATTTTTTGCTTTGTGATATTTTCTACATGACAATCACAGCCTAATAATACACTATTTTAATGTTAGTGTGACTGCCCGTAATTTTTTTTTTGAAGTTTAATTATATTAATTATATATTAATTATATTTTATTTAAATACTATTAAAATACTATAATGAAACCTCAATGAAAATGTAACGAGGAAAACTCACAACTCATTAAACACATTAAACATTCATATGCATTTACTGTAATGAGAATTTAGTAATCCTCATGGTCCTCCAGTTTAAAACAGGCTTCAATATTTTTAATTAATTTTGGGGGTAAAATATGACATGGACATACTCTAAAAAAAGATTTTGTAGTTCACACACACGTGGCATGTTTTAGGACTATGAAAAAACACTGACGGTTAAATAACACAGAAATTAGCAAAGTGAACCTTCAGGAAAATGAGGAGGCACAACAAATCACTCAAAGTACCTGGTTCCACAGGGCTGAAAATTGAGACAGGCCTTGCAGGATGTCCCCAGCATCTACTTTGAGGGAGGACACCACAGGGACGAGCTGGGCCAGAGCCTTGTTCACATCCTTATGTTCCATCACCTGTCTGTCCAGAGACCTCAGCGTGACTGGTTTAGACACCGGAGTCTCATCTTTATTCTCCCGCAATGCTAGCTGCTCCGTCTGTGGAGTCACAAGAGTTTATAAAGCATCTGTGGCATGCTATTGATTACCACATGAGAATTTTGGGAGACAAATCAAGTGTACAGTGATGTACACTTTCCATGGACAATGAAAGTCAATGAGGCAATGCGCAGTACTGATCAGTTTAACTTGTTTTGAATCTGGATCATTTCTTTAATTCTCTTACCTCCCATTGTTCCCATTGGATGTTGGAAATTTTCCAGAGAGGAATATCCTTTGCCATTGAAAGCACCATGTTCACTGCTTTATTGAGAATGCCCTGCACAACAAGGACAAGTGAGAGTGTAAGTCAAAAGTTTACTTAAGTCTCGTCATTTAAATGCATGTGCATTTTATGAAGGCTTATAAAAACACACTAAGAGTATCAATCCAACAAAACCTTATTATTATGTTTCTTGAACACACAAAAGTTTGAAGTCATTAAGATCAAGTCTTCAGGGTCACATGATCTTTCAGAAATCATTTTAACATGCTGATTTGTGCTCATGAAACATTTCTTATTATTACAAATGCTGAAAACAGTTGAGCTACTTCATATTTTTGTGGAAACTGATAAAAAAAAAAAATCAGGATTTCATCTTTGATGAATAGACAGTTAAAAATAACTATTACCTTTAAAAGAAATGTAAAACCTAAATGTATTTACCATCGCTTTTAATCAATTTAATGCATCTGAAGATCCTGCTTAATTCTGAAGAAAAACACTAATTTCCTTCAAAAAAATGTCTCCTTCAAAACTTTTTGTACAGAAGTGTAACAATACTTTATATTTTGATAAAATGCTCCTTGCTGTTTTCACCTGTATGCGCTCTAAACTTGGTCTGACGACGATTTTGGGAGTGGCCAACTCAACCGAAGCCCTTAAAAAAGGAATCTGAGGGGTAGCTTCTCTTTGAGATGAAGAAAGTTGTGTGGATCTCACACCAAGCAGCCGACGTCGCAGAGCATCCAGAGTCCGTTTGGTAGCTTTCAAATGAAAAAAACACAAAAACATTAATATGTGACTCTTTTTGAGATGAAACTGTGATGCATGACTCCATAATGCATGTATACCTTTGACCAGAGCGTCTGTGTTCCTCTGACACATATGTCCTATCATGATGTAGAAAGTACATGGCAGACAGTGTAGACAACGTGTCCTCTGCTTACCATCAGGATGCAGACATTGGCAGTTCTGAACATACACATTAAGATTGTCTACTTAAGACATGTTGTATTTGAGTTTATAGCAGTAACATAACACATTATAAAGGCCAATTCACACTGCACCAACAGATACAGACCACAGACCAGCGTCGAAAGTTACCAGATTACAGCATGTCACTTCAAAACCCGGCCTGAAAGTGTCTGTTGCCGTCTGTCAGTGCAATGTGATTTGGCCTTAATGAGCAACAAATTGTCTATTCAAGTGCTAAAAAGTATTTTAGAATTATATACAATAATAAACTCCTAAAATTAGTTGATAATTGATATGTTAATAGCACCTCCAAATCGACTCTTTCTGAAGGTTTCAGCAACGTATTCAGTGCCCAAACCATCTCCAAAATTGAGTCCTCCACCTGCTGGCTTGAACTTGAATGAAAACAAAGGAATCCTCAAATTATTTAAAATCACATTTAACTATGAAAGTCAGTCAGGATATCCAATTTAACTAGACATGCATGAAACCAAGGCTTTGAGGGATATAAGTATGTTCCGTTCAAGGTCTTTTAGATTTTTATGCCAATTTAGCTGTTAGCTTAATAGAGAATATGCGTAAAAGACATAATCCCAGACCTTAAGTCAGAGGAAACTTTTGAACTGTCTGTATTTATAGCCCTCGCAGCTTTGCTTTGTTTTCTCGTCAAATTAAATACGACTTCCAATAGATTTTAAAAGTGTCACTCACTTTTTCAGCATTTCTCTCGCAGTGCTGACGGTGGTCTCTGCATTGGCGAGGAACGTCTCGGGTGTAACTGGCTCCTCATTGGGCAGTGTAATCAGATGAGTGGAACACATGGATTTTAAGACGCTTTCAATTCGACAATCTAGAATATCCGTAGCAACTTTCACTACTTGTTCCAGCTCTTGCAGCGCCTTGTACACACAGCCTATGACTGAAACATTGAGAAAAGACTTAATACATACATAAGATAATAAGCCATTCAAGTCTTGATATATTAGGATTAGAAATTGGATAAAATTAAGGCCCGTTCACACCAAGGATGATAACTATAAAGATATAGCGGTAGTTTTAAAAATCAACCTCAATATTAAATAGCAGCAGAGTATATCTATAAGTATCTATAACAAAACCAGCACAGAGAAACAATTTAATTGGAATCACTTTTATCCAAATATAAAACCATTGACAGCCAATCAGAATCCATCTTGCAGCAAGGCGTTTGAGCATTTAAAGTGACAGACAAGCATGCCCTTACAATAAACAGAACGATATCTTCCGCTGGTGTGGACACTAATATATTTATCTTTATAGTTATCGTTCTTGGTATGAACATGCCTTTAACCTCATATGTCTATAATATGTCTGCATTTAGAGCCTGACTTTTCATTCAGCACATATATAATGCAGGCGAACACACTCTGGGTCAATGTGTACTTAATCTCATTCTATAAATGCAATGTTTGATTATTATGGGGAGTGATATTGATTTTTTTTTTTATCTAACGCAATAAAATTCAAATATTTTTCAAATTGTCCAAATACTTTTTGGGGCGTCTGTAAACATTTTGCATACTAAAATTATCATGGATGAGGAAAGGTTTTAGGGCAACAACCCTGAACTAAAATTGAAAAGATCAAATGCAATTTATTCATCTAATAGTTGTTTTACAGTGGTCAATATTGAGGGAAGTCCATGAGAGAAAGGTCAGTCCAGGGTAGAGGGCAGTCTTCACAGAGCCGATAAAGGGATGCATCGGGGACTTCAGCACGCTGGGTATCCTGCTGACTGCTGTGTTAAAGTCTCTCAGCATACCCTGTAATCTGAAACCAGTGAAATTCCACTTCAGGTTAATAAAAGTATAGTTTACATTTTAATTCAGAACAATAATTTATACTTATTTGATTTTTTTTTACAGCTTTATCCCAAAACCATATGTGATGCCTCTCTGTCTAATGCCAACATACATTCTAACTATCATAGAATCTCTAACAAACCTGATTTGGAACTTCATAAAGTACACAGTAAGCATCCATGCATAAGCATTAGTGCTCCTTTAAGGCACATGCATAAGTATATAGAGCTTCTTTAAGGGATACTCCACTTTTTTTGGAAATAGGCTCATTTTACAAGTCCCTCAGAGTTAAATAGTTGAGTTATACCATTTTCGAATCCATTCAGACGATTTTCTGATATTTAGAAGAATATCAGTAACCAGACAGTTTCTGGTCTCATTGACTTCCATAGTAGGAAAAAAATACTATGGAAGTCAATGAGACCAGAAACTGTCTGGTTACTGATATTCTTCTAGATATCAGAAAATCGGCTTAATGGATTCGAAAACGGTAAAACCCAACAGTTTAACTCTGGGGGAGTTGTAAAATGAGCCTATTTCCAAAAAAAAGTGAAGTACCCCTTTAAGGTAGATGCATAAGTATATAGTGCTCATTTAAGGTACATGCATAAGTATATAGTGCTCCATTAAGGTACATGCATAAGTATATAGTGCTCCTTTAAGGTGATTATTTTAGTGCAAGTTAAATGTCTTTAATGCACTCACTTCTCACAATACTCCTTCAGCTGAGGTTGTTTGGTCGCCATGTTGTGGATAACATCGGGTACATCTGCTCCCCTTTGATACATGCTATTTGCCTCTTGCAATACCTCCAGGACCAGAGGGTCAAGATTCACAAAGAACTCCTGCCACAAATAATGTTTCAGGTAATTAAGGAGTTAAAGTGTAAAGTTTGGGTTTTGTATATGATAACAGGTTAAAAATTTGATTTTGCAGTTGATTTCATTACATTACAAAACATTGAATTAAGCTGAATACATTCACAGTACTGATACATTTTGCCAAAGAATAATGTCTTTTAAATTCTGTCTTGAATTGATAAACTTTTAATGAAAAGTAGATGCAAACCTTAGTTTCTGGGTGTATGGTCAGCAATGAAGCATTGAGAGCATGTAGCACACGATCTACACCTTCAGTCCAAGCTCTGTGATGTATCATTTCATACTCCAGGAGTACGGCAGCAAGTCTGTTGTACGCTCGAATAATCTTCCTCCTGTTTGCCGTCTAAAGGTCAAGACAAAAACGTTGAGTTTCTTGAAAATTCATCAAACTCAAAATTCATCAAACTCAAACTACATCAAAATGAAAATAAACTGTGTTCATCTATTGATGATAAGACGAGACAATCTTTTCTTTGCAAATTACCTGCATAATGTGCAATTTGTCTTTTAGGATTTGCATTGGCAAATCAATCTTTCTAAACAGATGTTGTGACCATGCAATTTTCCTAGCCAGCTGCAACAGAAAATGTAAAACACTATTAATGTTTTAGTCCCATTAACACTGCTTTCTTGTGTTGTATACTCTGCATATATGTAAAATAAGTTGTGGGCATGTTTTTATTGTTTAAATGAGAGCTGAACAGTTTGTTAAATCACTCGACAGGGAACTTACAGGGGTCAGCTGGAAATAATTTGGATTGTCCTTCTCTCTCTGGTAGCATTTGCGTACATACTCAAGGTCATATTCGTACCGTTGCAGAACTACCATATACTTCTGGTTGAGGTCCATTTGTCTGCCCACACCGTTCTCAAATTTGGACAACAGGTCAAGGACCTGCTCAGTCTGTTGGTACAGTAAATAAATTTCCTTTTAGTGTAGGAGGAATATATTTACACAATATATTGATCCTGTGTTATAATGAATGATTCCGTCATTCAAATGTTCAATTAATAATATAACTAAAATGGCCTTACAGTGAGTGGTCGTTCAAGCCAAGTGTCAATTAGTGCGTCTAGAGACTGATACAGGCCCTGGATTTGATTTCTGAACTCAATGTAGTCATTGTCAAACTAAAAGAAACATAATGTCATGAGAGATGGTTCATGTCTAAAAAAAACATAAGACTAAATCAAAGAGTATACAGTGATGAGAGATCTTACTTCTAATTTGCGATGGTCAAGCACATTGTAGGTCTTGGATTTGATGGTGGACACAATCGTTTGGTAGCGCATGTATATTTTCTCGACACCTTCAACTTTCATAAACTGCAGGGCTGAGAAATCTTCAAGAGTTGTGGCCATGTCTGTAATCTTCTCCAGACGTCTGCAGAATGTGTCAAACTTTCCGAAGATGTAATTTTCACTGTTGGCATGACACAGCAGAGATGAGTAAACGAAATATAGTGTCGTTTTGATTTCAAGGTGACTTTAAAGCTGTGGTTTACCAACCTCAATTCAAACTTCTGTTCAAGAGGGTTCTGCTGTATATTTTTTTTCATTTGGTGGAAGCATTGCTGGTACTCTTGGTTCAACTGAATGCATTCTTTCATCCTCTTGAGCAGTTCCTTTCTAAACGGGAATACAGACCAATGTATCTTATCAGTATATTCAAACTTAGAGACACAGTTCTAAAGAACTTTAGCAGCGTTTTACGTCTAACCTGTCAAAGTCCCAGACTTTCGTCACCCCTTGACAGAGATAAGCCTTGCTGGTAGTCACCATTTGATTAGTGACCTTCACAAAAAGCGATGTCATGTGTTCTGAGGTGTTGTAATATTGAGACACACTCTGAATCATGTATATGCTGTTCATCAGTTTGGGAATGTGTTTCAGCATGGTAGTCTGAAACAGAGTAAAAATACTCAGTAAATATACAGTATAACTGAAATAATGCATTGCAACTTAAAATTGTGACCCGTCCCATAAATGACACTCTTGGTTATATAATTGTTTTCCTGAAGAATGTACAAAATGTTGGAGCTTACTGGAGTGCTTCTTTCCAAAAGTTCAAAGAACTTGTCCAGAGTGGATAGATATTTCACATTATTTTTAGCCTCATTGGTCACAACTGTAATATTTGCATCCTAAAGATAGAAAACAGCACAATACAAACATGTAAATCAGTTCATAACAGTTCTAAAATTCTTATTCCAGTAATAAGACAAAAATCTCCTTGAAATGGTACAGAACTTGTATGTCATGTGTCTTCATTATTTAATCATAATTTATGTTGATTAATATTAATTTAAAAACAAAAATCCTTATAACCAAACAGGATCATTTTCATTATAGTAGCACAGCAATGAGAGTGGGATTTGTTTAGAGAACAGAAATTGGAAGAAAATCTGAAAATAAAAGTTTAATGCAACCAATGTTAAAGGGATACTCCACTTTTTTTTTTTTTTTTGGAAATAGGCTCATTTTACCACTCTCCCAGAGTTAAACAGTTGAGTTTTACCGTTTTCAAATCTATTCAGCCGATTTTCTGATATTTAGAAGAATATCAGTAACCAGACAGTTTCTGCTCTCATTGATTTCCAAAGTAGGAAAAAAATATACTATGGGAGTCAATGAGACCAGAAACTGTCTGGTTACTGATATTCTTCTAAATATCAGAAAATCGGCTGAATACATTCAAAAACGGTAAAACCCAACTGGGGGTAATTGACCGCATTTTCACAAGTACTTACCTTTCCTTATTATTTTAAAATATGCAAATTAATAGCTATTTATTAAAATGTATAAAAAAGCAAAGCAAAACATAACATCCACTAACCAGTTCTTTCCATTTACTCAGTGTCTTGGACTTGGTCGTCTGCAATATACCAATGACCATCTTCACATAAGGGTCCTTGATTTCATCCATGAGGCTGAAAAAAACATGAATACACAGTAAAACTAATAAATATACATATAGATGGATAAGCACTAAATTAAATACCAGTCTTGCATGCTATTACTGAAGAAAAAGACACCTGGTACCTGTTGAAGGTAACCATCCTGTGCTTCCAGTGTGCCAGCTCTGCTGAGGGTCCAATATCATCTGATTCTTTCCTAATGCGTTCACTCTCTGTAAGCACTTGCTCTATCTGCTTGGCCCAGTGTAACAGCACTGTTTCTAGAACTTCTACCAGCTCAAAGTTTTTAGCTTAGAGCCCAAAATAAAAAAAGTAGAAGAATACAACAATTAAGGTTTGGGACTAGCTTGCAATTTTCAGAAATGTGTGGAAAAGATTTTGCCATCTGTTTTACCCAATATCTGTGAGTGTACTAGGGAAAATGTTATTTTATGTGCACCAAAAATGTGGCCTTGGGAGAATTGCTATTCTTATAGAATTGCTAAAATTGTGCTATCATTTGGCATTTTAATAACAAGTGTTAAACCCTCTGCTTCACATAAACATTATTACTTTGACCCAATATTTGACCCTTTACCTGCATCACTATAGTCTTCGGCACTCTGTATGTGACTCAGATCAGGGGCCGATGGGATGTTATGAAGCTTAAACTTTTCCTCCATGCTCCTCGTTACTAAAGAGAGGTTACAGGTGAACTTATCCACAGATCTCAGGTGGTCTTGCACATCTGGGCCCGTCTGGCCACCTTTTATAGCTCCCCAATCCTAAAAGGAAAGGTTGGATTAATGTCATGTGTTTTGGTTCAGTTCCGTAGTATTCTTTAAATTTAATTATGTACATAAATGCTATACAGTATACACCAAAAATGTATATTGAAAATTGAAATTTAAAATAGAAAATTTGTATTTATGAATAAGGGGAAATAGACATTTTCATTCTTGAAAGCCTTTTATTGGACAAACGTTTGTATAGGCCCCTGTGGAGAAGACAGGTCTTCAAAATGTTTCCATTTTCCAGGAAGAGAAGATAAAAATCCAGAAAATCCAGTTTTCCAGTACACCATAAAGAAAGCAGGTATATTTCTATACAGGCATCCAAGCATCATTCATCAAATTCATGGAACTACTGTATATTTATCATACCTCTTGCGACCTATAGGCTTGGTTCATGGCTTGAGTAAAGAGAAAATCCAAACGTTGATGGACACTCGCTGAGCAGTCAAGTTTTGCAAAATTCACCTCCTGCAGAGAAAGACATAAGACAATCAGATGAATGACAGACAATAACCAACAGGCCAAGTTACACTCGAAAAAAACAACAACAAACCAACTCCCACACTGACCTGTGATATGTTTGTAGTTGTTATGGCCTTGTCCGTGATTCTCATGAAAAACAAACACTGCCCGGTAAGAGCCTGCAATCAGTGAGTGAAGAGTAGCCCAGTTCATTGTTTTTCTACTTAGCAACGTGCATACATAGTTACTTAGTCATTCGTCGTTTAGTGCATGCTGTCCATCCAAAGCTACTTAAACAGCATTAATTGCAGGGACAGTCCCACTAGAACAACTTGTCTTTCTGAATGGTCTTGTTGTGCCTGTACACATATTGTATACTGTATATCATGTATAATAAAAATCTAAATAAATCGTACTGATCCCAAACATTTGAATGGTATAAATCTTACGAAGTCTCTTATGGTCACCAAGGCTGCATTTATTTGACCAAAACTGCTTTGTAAAATGTTATTTATTTTTTAGCATTATTACTCCAGTCTTCAGTGTTACATGATCCTTAGTAAATTATTATAATATGCTGATTTGGAGCTCAAGAAATATTTCTATTGTTTTATTTTTAATAGCTGGCCTTATTAGTATATTATTATTATGTTGTGCTGCTTAAAATTGTAAGGAAATTGTGATACATTTTTTTCAAGATTCTTCGATGAAAAAAGTTCTATTTAAAAGTTTTTGTCATCAAAGAATCAAAGTTCTAAAAGTTCTATTTATTTGATGAAAAAAAAAAATTTGAAATAGATTTTTTTGGTAACAATGTAAAAGTCTTTATATTATATACGTTTGATCAATTTAATGTATCTTTGCTGAATAAAAGTATGAATTTATTTTTAAAAAAAATCTTATAAAATCTTTTAAAATATCTAGTGTTAGGGCTTTGTTAAAAGAGTAACAGTAATGGCAATGCTTAGCTTAGCCTTTGATATTCAAATGCTAATAATTAATATTTATACATAGCAGTTCAAGTGATTTGAAGCAACAGAGATTAACTGCCCTGCAATGTACAAGTGTTGTTTTACCTCATTAGTGCCTGTGTTGATTAACAGTTTCTTCTGTCCAATGGCTACATTTGAGGGATCAATAGAAAAATGGGCCTATAGAGAAATGCAGGCAGGTATTGGCTTGTTAATATCATGGTGGGCAGATGCTTTAAATGATATTTCAAAGTCACTATCAAGTTGTGTTTTACCAATCCTTTGACTTGGTAGGAGAACATCAGACTCTTTGAACCATTAGCCGAGAAGAATTTCTCAATCATGCCGAACTGTAGAATACACATACACACATTTATATGTGGCATTCACAATATTCTGGGATTTTGAGCATGTCAATAGTGTCATATTTTACACACCTGACCATCCGAGATGATAGCCTCCTCGACATCCATTTCCCCCAGGCTAATCATCTCTGCAATGATTGAGATAAGGTACCTGTGCCGGCCATCAAGAGCTGCTCTGCGCTCATCTTTGAAAGCTTTGAGGTGTTTACTTTTATCCTTCTGGGCTTCATTTAACAGTAACCCATGGCGCTTCCCCGACACCTGAGAGAGAAGGGGAAATCAAGTCAGCTTATTTGCAACCCAGCACTTTTGAAACTAACAGTGACATAAGTGTACATTGATTGGCTGAGCGCATGTCACGTGAAACAGTGGCACCCACCATTATCAAAAAGCTGTGTTAACATATACAACAGTATCTATGTATATATACATATAAAACTGAGCTCCTATAACTACCCGGTGTGAAAGCCCCTATTAATTGATGTGCACATAGTATGTTCAGTTCAATTTAACTAAATAAATAAAACAATTATTAATAACCTAGTTTTGTTGACAGGCAAAAGTGTGGAACGCCAGACTATAATTAACACATCAAAAATATATATAAAAAAAATAAATAAAAAAATAAAGATAATAACTCACAGCAGTGCTGACCGTGGGTGATATAGCAGCTGGTGGTTGATTGATGTTTTTGTCCATTTGCATTCCAATTCTTCTGTGTCTACCGCCACCTACAATAATATGGTAACTCTTTACAATAACGTCCCATTAGTTAATGCATTACTAATATTAACTTAATGAACAATGTATTTGTTACAATATTTATTCATTTCTGTCAACATTATAAAACTACAGCCGTTCATTGTTCTTATAATTAGCTTAGGTCCATTAAATAATATTTACAGATAGGCTACAACTTTGGATTTTAATAATGTTTTATTATGTTTAAATAAACAATAACTCAAATTAATACAATTATCTTTATTGTTGCATCATGTTAACTTGTGTAGTTAACCGATGTTAACAAGTGAAACCTTATTGTAAAATGTCACCAATAATATAAACAATGCTTAAGGTGAAGATTTACACCGGGAAACTTTTTGAGCAATGTTGCTGGGTAATGTTGCCATCAACGGGCCACCAGGCGAGACACTGGGCTCATGATTGATCTAAAGTATCTAGATAGAAATTTGTTGCCATTCTCAATGGGAACGTGCCCAAGCAACATCACTCTGCAACATTGCCTGGCAATTTATTTTTTCATCTTAAATAAATAATTAATCATACCCATTTTTATGGTGGTTAGAGGTGGTTTTACTTCTAGGTCCGGATGTGAGGATGAGAGTGGGTTTGCTATATCATCATTCTCTTTTTCATGAGTTGACACAGTGTGTTTCTCCTCTTGGGATACACCAGGTAGGCCTACATCTGACCCAGGATCAGATGCTTCAATTTCCGACATTTTTTGTTTGTTTTCTCCTCCTAGGAATTAAAAGTGAGGAAATTCAAATTAATCATCATTCAAAGACACTTTCAGAATTTAAATAATAATGGAATCATTTGATGTCATATGGATAGCAAACTCACTGGTTACAGTTAATTTCTTCGTTTAAATTTATAACCGTTTGTCAGCTGGTGTTTGACATAATGGACATAACGAACATTCAGTGTTAATCAATGGGACGTCTTTGGGAATCATGCCATAAACGAAAAATGTACTACTTCCAATTAATTTAAGAAAATTGTAGGATACTTAACGTTAGTCAGGTCAAACTAAAAAACTATCCCAAGTTTGGTGAAAGCTCTTGGTCAGCTGCAAATGCACATTTATGGGACTTTTGGGGATTTCTGGTCGTCAGCTATGGCGCCGAAGAATAAGAAATAGAGAATAATGTGTTTTAATGTCTATGGTTCGACTTTTAAAGACGTAACGGTAGCGCTGCGCGACCCCCTTAGCAGCTAACGTTAAGTTAAACTAGCGAATGTTTTAAAAGTTTCTTTTGTACAATTAGTGGAATAAATTAACTTAAGTCAACTTTAAAGTTACCTTAACACATATATACAATAAATCACTATATTATTTTCCCTTTGCTACTAATTTAGAGCACTCACCTTGCCCGAGGGTCGTCAAATCCTGTCTTTATTCAAATCTGAGAGAGAACAAACTGAACTGTAAGCCTGAGGCAAAGTTTATTGTCACTATAGTGACTGACGCGCGTGCATGAGACGAGCACAAATAGAAACAACATGAGCCTGTTTAAGGAACATTTGGACCCTTTTCACAGACTTTGAAGACGTGTTTAAACGGTCACCAACAAGTTTTTCCTATTTAATTTTTTTTTCTAAAACGTATGTAACCTACATTTATATAACTGTGCTTGTATTATTTTACCTTTGCATCAAATTACAAAAAACAAAACAAACAAAAAAAAAAAACTACTACGCTGCTTTGAGGGTGTGTAATGCAAGTTACCCTCATAGATTTTATGTATTCTCAGATGGATTTCGAAGTTTACCAAACTACGACGACTTCCTCTTCTGTGAAACCCGAAAATAAAAAGAGTTAACTGTATAAATTGTGCATTATTTTACCCAAATAATAATTAAAAAAAACACATTATAACCATTAAACATTTAGTAAATGCAATATCGCGTTTCATAATACATTATTATTAAATTGATGGTATTTGAGGGGTTTTGAATGCTATGTTTTCAACGTAACAATTTTGGGCGAATTTTAAATATTTTACATTTACTTACATGTACAATTTTATTTTTACATTTTTATAAACAGGCTCTGGCAAACAAAACAATAATAATAATAATAATAATAATAATAATAATTTGATTGGTTGAGCGTACGTGACTCTCCTGTTCAAACTCGTTCATCAAAATTATTCAACATCTGGTGACAGCCCTTTGAAGCTGCACTGAATCTCTCATTTGGACCTTGAACCGTTTGGTTCCCATTGAAGTCCATTATATGGAGAAAATCCTGGAATGTTTTCATCAAAACTTTCGACTGAAGAAAGAAAGACATGTACATCTTGGATGACATGGGGGTGAGTAAATTATCAGCAAAGTTTTTCCACATGAGGACCTACAATCAAAAAAATCAAAATTACTATCATTGTGGGGACATTTGTTACACACACGCGCACTCACACGCACACACAATGGTTCAGTAGCTTCGCGTCTCGCGTGCAGTAGGTGAGCTGCCTGCGTCACGTCACAGCTGTAGCTATAAGCGCTCAGACACGTTGAGGAGCTGAACAGGACCTGCCGCTGGAAAACTATCCCTGTTACGAGCAACATTTTGTCGGTTCGTTGGAATATCTTAACTAAAACAATGCTTTAGAATGAATCCAGTGTCGAATATGAGGTTTACGAAGCCGTCCCTGTTCCGTGAATTGGGAATCGTCTGTCTTGTGCTGACAAGTGCGGTTTGGTGCTCCGTTTCTGAGAGGAAAGGTGAGTGAAGTTTTAGCCTAACTCGCACTAACAAACGTCTCAGATTTGACTAGTTTATTTTTCCTTATCTACACAAACATAACGTCTTTTAAAACATATGAGAAGAAAATAAGATATATATTACAGAATTTTAGTCAAGTGTGTCCACACTTTTAACTTTTAGTGTATAACATAGATAGATAGATAGATAGATAGATAGATAGATAGATAGATAGATAGATAGATAGATAGATAGATACTAGATAGATAGATAGATACTATGTAAAAATATAATAATTAAATTGTTTCATACATCAATAGTTCATGTACAAATATGATAAAAATCTACTGATTAGATAAGAGAGAGATGAGATAGTTATCATACTATATCATAATTATTATATGACGTTTTATAGATAAATAGTTCATGTACAATATGAATATGTTTAAAATATGATTAAAATCTAATGATCTGAAAAGCATTAGTTAGATTAGAAGAGAGAGCTGAGGTGACATTATTAATCATCTATAAAACACAAACAAAAGGATTGTCTTTAACCCTAACAAGTGACCCCACGACAATAATTACATCTGAAATTTATTTAAAAATACTTGATGAACTTTTGAGACTGGTGACCACAGGATGAGGGCCAAGAGTTCAACACCAGCAGATGGTATCGCTAGACAGCTGCCCCACTGAGTGGGGTCTGGGCCCTCTGTTTGTGGTCCAGTCTCTACCCGAACAGACTGTGTTTAACATGCTGTTTGAGCTTTCTTGCCAGTTGAAAAATTAACAGCAGATGGGGGCTACTAACACTGTCCCAGAGCAGACCAAGCAAAAAAATGGTTTTGATTCAGTGTTTATAAGTAAAAATGGACAAATCTGGCTCTAAAATTGGCTTATTGGCTTATTTTTTCCCCACAAAAAGGATATACACTTTGTCAAACGGTTGTTATTTGATAAGAAGCACACCTTTCATACTCAAAAGAATGGTTGCGTGATGTCTGCGTGTAGATTCTGATCATACCTTCTGCAGAGAATGCAATGACGTAGACGTTCACAGATTTCATCTGCGATTCTATTAAAGACAGCAGGGTAAACTGAATAACTAAATGTAAGTTAACAACATTGATTATTGAATTTTACAGTACCATTATGCAGACTTGTGCTACTGTCTGAGGAAAAGCACTGGTCATGAATCTATAGTTTTTATTTATTTTTATTTTACACTTCCTGTTGCAAGTATAAAATTAACATTACAGATACTAACTTCTCTCATTTTACTTTCCCCCCTATGTCATTCATGGCCTAAAGTCGTTTTCTAGGAAAAATCAATTAATTAAATTGTTGAATTAAGGAGATATTAACTATTATAACTATTAATTGGTCTTATTATTCACAATGTTAGCTTAGAAAAGTCACATAATGAAGATACTTTAAAGTCAATACATTATTGTGGCTTTATCAGCATTGCAATTAAATCACACAGAAAGTGTTGATGCACAAATTATAATGAATCATTTTACATAACCTGCTTTTTGCAATTTTTTTAGAAAGATAATGAATATTCACACCTTTTGATTGACTATCACTTTTAAAAAACATTCCTCCTGTCCCAGCAAAGACTTTCTCCTGAGAAATGCAAACACTGTCACTCTATCAAAACATTGCCCTATTTGTTTAAGCATCCTGATCAGCCCTATACACAAAATTGTCTTCACCAATAGAGTGAGTTTGAGGTGGGACTATCTGTTTTGTGACCAATGGCAATGTTGAGAAGACACTTATTATTTCTTGCAAGCCTTTTTGGTTAAATTACACACTTCACCTTTAATGACCTGTCAATTTAGGTGTGGAAAGCCTTCTGGCGATGGACCTTTGGTATGCATGTGTCAGCAAAACCTGTCAGTCGATGCCGTCTCAACGCCATCTCAATACTTTGTTTCATTCCCACAGCCTATGGCAGAAAAAAAGAGAAAAATAGGTTAGAAGGGTTATTGCTTATTACATGTATTTGAAGCATGAACAGGATCCATTCATGTGAATCATGAATGCGGGTTTGCGTTGGTGTGGATTATTAGGATTTATCTGAAGGCTTCCTTTTAAATGTACATGGAACAAAGCTAGATATTGTGATAGGGTTATCTGATCTTGCATTTGTGCATGGAGGATTTCATCATTCACAATCTGTGGCATGCAGAGTCAGGCCCAGATTTTGACAAAGTTGTGTCACAACATTTATTTGGCAATGTTTTCTGCAGACCATAAAGCCAGAAACATACTCTGCACTAGTTATCAGATAGCTTTGGCTAAGAAAAAATACCTGTAAGATGCATAGTTCATTCTGAACATGTGATGAATAACCTAAAACTGGTTCCGTTGAGAAACAAAAGGAAGTTTCGCCCAAAGTAATCATGATTAATCTTAATTGTTTTTGTAATTAAAGGGATAGTTTATCTAAAAATGAAAATACTGTCATCATTTACTCACCCTCAAGTTGCTCCAAACCTGCTTGCATTTCTTTCTTCTGCTGAAATAAATGTTTGAAGAATGTCAGAAAACAAATAGTTGATGGGTTTTTTGCCTACTATGGAAGTCAATGGGGTCCATCAAATGTTTGGTTAACCATATACACACATAAACCATAAAACAACCCAGCATCTAACAAATGCTGGGTTATTTTAACTCAATTTTGGGTCAAATATGGACAAACCCAAACATTGGATTAAAAATGCTATTTAAAAATGTAAGCCAACGGCTTGGTTTGTCCATATATATCCCAAAATTAGGTTGAAACAGCCCAGCATTTCAAATGCAGTACTTCAAACTATCTTCTTTTGTGTTTATACAAGAAATTCATACAGGTTTAGAGCAACTTGAAGGTGAGTAAATGATGACGGTATTCTCATTTTTTGGGTGAACTATCCCTTTCATATTCTCATGTAGTTTGTTTTAAAGGAATGGAAACAAAACAACAATTAGATACGTTCAGAAATATCCAGTCATTATGCATCTGACACATACAGTGTGAGCTGGTATAAATACACGGGATCAAAATACCTTTCTTAGTCCACACCTATGCGCTAATCACTAAAGATATTAGTGTCCTCCTTCTACCCAGTGTTCATGCTGTAATTTGGTCTAGACATTACTATTTGTTCTAAATCTAATTGTCTTGAAATTCTTAGCAAACTCTTAAATATCCAGGGTCACTATGGCCGCTGTTGTTTACTAAAGACTGGAACTCCTGTTCTCCTACATCACACTCTCTGACCACCAGCTACAAGGGTAAATTGAATGGAAAGTAAAGTAATCAATGTAAATGAACAGATAACTGCAATCTGTTATTGTTCACAATGTCAAAATAGTTTTTGTCATCCATTTAAACCTCATATTTCATTGATCTGCTAAGTGGTATGAAATGTTTCATTGATTCTCGTTTCAAATATGTGGGCAAAATCAATCATAGTCTGTGAGATGCCAGTATATTTAGTCAATAATGTTTGTCTTGGGTAGAGGTTATCTCTGGCCTATGTTATTTGTTTTTAAAAAGAATGAATGAATGAACACTGTTCAGAAAATTATTTTCGATATTCATTTTATATATAAGTACATACACTACTGTATTTTTTTTTAAAGAAAATAGTACTTTTATTCAGCAAGGATGCATTAAAAGTCACACTTAAAGGGATAGTTCACTTTGAAATTAATTTTTGGTATGTTTTAGCTTACCTTAAGGGCATCCAAGATGTAGGTGTCTTCGTTTCCACAGTAGTTTCAATTTTGATATTTTTAGGTCAAACCGTTCTTGTCTGTCAGTCATATAATGGAGGTCTATGGTCACCACCTTAAAGAGCATGCACAGAGAAGTCCAAATTAAACATGATTTAATGACTCGTAAATGTAAGTACACATTGATGGCCTAAGACACGAAACAAGCAGTTTGTGTGAGAAAATGGACAGTATTTATATCGTTTTTACCTCTTGTAACCACAGCCACGTCTAAGTGATCTGAGTATTATTTGATTCTATTCATCAAATAATCCTGAAAAAAATGTATGATGGTTTCCACAAAAATACGGAGCAGCAAATCAGCATATTAGAATGATTTCTGAAGGATCATTTGACATTTAAAACTGGCTGAAAATTTAAAGTATATCAAAAGAGAGAAAACAGATTGTAATAACATTTCACAATATTATTGTTTCGATCAAATAAATGCAGCCTTGGTGAGCAGAAGAGGATTATGAGATGTTATAATTTACAAACCACGATTAACCAAGGCCATAGCCTTGAGGATTTACGCAAGCGTGTTTATTTTGAAAACAGCAGCCTATGTAGATCAAGCTTAATCATGAGACTTGTTGAGGAGAGGTGTGCTGCTGTTTTCTGAGCATTCAAATTAGCATTTGTTTGACTGGTGGCAAATAAAAACTGGCCGTTCATTTACACAACAAAGGCATTTTGTGGTTTGAAAAACTGGCAAACTTTTGAATGCAAGTTTCGCCAGTTCTTGAAACCAATACCATTATAATCTGAGTGTAAACTAGAAAAACACGAATTTGTGAAACCGTGACATCATGCGCATCTGTCTATAGGCAAGTAGTGTTTCTTTACAATTTACAAAGTGAAGTCACCAACTAACTGGCCTGGAAAGGATTAGTTCACTTTTAAAAAAAAAACTTTTGCTGATAATTTACTCACCCCCATGTCATCCAAGATATCCATGTCTTTCTTTCTTCAGTCGAAAAGAAATTAAGGTTTTTGATGAAAAAATTCCAGGATTTTCTCCATATAATGGACTTCATTGGGAACCAAACGGTTCAAGGTCCAAATGAGAGTTTCAGTTAAGCTTCAAAGGGCTTTAAATGATTCTAGACGATGATTAAGGGTCTTATCTAGCGAAAAGATCAATCATTTCAAAATAAATAAAAAAGTTTAAGTTTTATAAGCTCAAATGCTCGCCTTCCTCTGTTCTGTGATGAGCGTTTGTGACTCCTGTTCGAACTCATTCTTCAAAATGAAGAAATCTTTTTTCGAGTCATGACTCGAAGGGTCCTAGATAAGACCCTTATTCATCGTCTGGTGTTGTTTAAAGTTCTTTGAAGCTGCACTGAAACTCTCATTTGGACCTTGAACCGTTTGGTTCCCATTGAAGTCCATTATAAGGAGAAAATCCTGGAATGTTTTCATCAAAAACCTTAATTTCTTTTCAACTGAAGAAAGAATGACATTGATATCTTGGATGACATGAGGGTGAGTAAATTATCAGCAAAAGTTTTTAAAGTGAACTACTCCTTTAATACAGCATTTTTAGTAGTTTTTGTGGATACGTGTGAACGGGGATCGTTTTGGCAAGTTGTCGTATATATGAAAAAAAAAAGAAAACAAAGGAAATACTTTTCCATTTTAGTACATAGTCGTCATGTAAACCTATAGAGTTACCTAAAGTCAGAATAATGTCTTTTGGGAAGCACAAAATAAAGTGTTAGCAGACAGTCTACTAATACTATAATGACTGCTAGTTGCAAAGTTACTTATAGGTATATAATGTCTAAAGTGGAATATCTAAATAAAGTGTTTACCTGCTACATTTCAATAATATGTGTCTTCATCAAAATATTTTAATATACTAAAATGCATGTCTCATGTTGTTTACCAAATGCAGTGGTCATGCCGTGTTTTTACTTTTGCAGTCAGCGAATTGCCCCATAGACAAAGCGCTGAATTCATCATATTGAATTTTGATGGATAGGTCACAAATAGACAATATGATACTCATTTGATTTAGACAGATGGTTGTTTGTATAAAAAGCACACAGCCATGGAGTGAGACGTCTTTGTTTCCCTCTGTAAATTGTATTTACTGCAATTCAGTTAGAAGGTATTTATCCACATGTCTCTCATTTAGGGTGACAACAGTGAACTGTCACGCACGATCACGGTAAAGAAAAACAGAAGATCATGTGAAACTGCTACTCTCAAATTGACAACCAGTTATATTGCTTTTCAAGAATATTTAAACAATAATTTTGTACCGTACACTATTATGATTGTCATTGCTTCAGATCTTGCGTCTTAAAATCGGTAAAACACAAGCATGAAACACTGGAGCCACAAAATATGTTTTTTTTGAAGATTCAAAACAACTTTTGTCGCTAACTTCAGATCAACCCATTGGAAAACGTTCAATAACACATTATGAGGCTATATATAAAATTCAAGATATGTGAAAATATGGGTTTCCAGGTTAAAACATTTGAATATTTCCAATATACATGTACCAACACAGAAATAAGATTTCCCTTTAGGTGTATTCCTGGAAAGACTATCAGATGAAAAACAGGATGCGTCATGACAAATGCTGTTGACTTTTTGTGCTCATATGGATCGATACTTTTTGCGCAAACTTACTCTACAAACAGTAGATCCAGTATGCCTACAATCAAATGACATCTGTCAGAAAACAAGGTTATAGGGCATTTAATTTCTTACTACTAAACACTAAACAAAATAACTAAATATAAGCTGTGTGACTACCATCTAGATTCTGCCCAAGAAATTATTGCACCCTGAGGGGAAAAGAAAAAGAGAATATAAAAACATTAAATGTTTTTTCCTAGGGCTGTCAAACGATCAATCGCGATTAATCGCATTCAAAATAAAAGTTTGTGTTTAAATAATATATGTGGGTGTAGTGTGTATAATTATTTTGTATATATAAATACACACACATGCATGTAAATATTTAAGAAAAATGTGTTCTTAATATATCAAATATTTATATTTATACATAATATTAATTATGTATAAATATACATAAAGTATATACTTTCAGATTTTTCTTAAATATATAAATGCATATGTGTGTATTTATATATACAAAATAATTATACACACTACACCCACATATATTATTTAAACACAAACTTTTATTTTGAATGCAATTAATCATTTGACAGCCCTAGTTTTTTCAACGTGATTAAGTGTGCTATATATCGGAAGCTTCAGATTTAATTTTTGTAAAACAGTAGCAGCCTCTATTTAATAACTGCGGGTTTGAAAGGTAACAAAGGAAATACATCATCTCAGTGTTTTACCTCAAAACTATTTTTACGTGGTATATTCATCCAAAGTCCTGTCACCCAAAGCATACACAATTATAAGCAGTGAGAAAATGAGGCACAAGAATAAGAAAAATAGAGCAAAGAAAGCCGTAGGTAATAAATTAAGGATGGGAAAGCATGGGAACAACTGGCCTTGTAAAAATAAATTATATGCGCTGACAGCCTTGAGATGATCCCAGGTTATCTCATAATTAATCTATCATCATTATTTCTACCCTGTGCACCCCTGTACTTAAGTAGATCAGCCATGCGTGAGAGAAGTTTCTGAAATCATTTGTGCTGCTTCATATTTTTATTTAGTGAGACTTTTTTTCAGTCTTTGATGAATAGAAAAGTACAAAAGAACAGCATTCATGTCAAATAGAAATATTTGAACTTCAGAAATGTGCTGACGGTAACTTTTATGCATCCATGCTCAATTAAAGTATTAGTTTCTTTTTTAAAAATCTTACTGATCTGAAACTTTTTAACAGTATACTACTGAAGCGTATTGCATTCACTTGAGGAAACAAAATCTACTCTATTTTTTTTTTAAATCCTTTATTTAACCAGTTAAAAACCCTTTGAGATTAAAAATTTCTTTTGCAAGAGAGACCTGGCCAAGATAGGCAGCAAAATTACATCACATCATAACATACGTAGAAAGACACACAAATGAAAGCCAATTATGCACTTATGCACACACAAATAAAGCCAATTTTTCTGAATTAACAGAGCAAAAACGTTTTTTCCATTAAAAAAGTTATCTTTAAAAAAAAAAATATCTATTCTGAGATAACTAACTCGTTAATTCAGAAAAACAGAGTTGATTTTTTTCTTCAAGTGAATGCCATATTCTTCCATATTATAGTGTACATTTTGGGGCTAAAATATGAAAGGCGGTTTTGTTTCCGTCAGGAAATGACAGGTTGATTTATTTGACTTCTGTTTCGTTGCACTGATGGAGTCTTGATAACCCTTGTGCATGCGTTGCATCAATTGCAAAAGATAAGACACTTGAGTTAAAGCACATTAGTCACCTGCTGCTGCTTTAATGGCACTATATAAATAAACCAAACCTGACTTGAACCAAACATAAAACTTGAGGTTATAGTCATCAGAACGTTGTTCGGTTGTTCCTGATGGTTTGAAGTGACGTAATGAGGGAGTTAAGATGTTCCTTCATAAATACTGTTTTCAAGGAGCAACCTGTTCAGTCACATCCCTTGGACCTGTATGAACCTGAACCTGTAGCCAAATATTCAACCCCATTTCTAAGTGACGTTTTACTACACACTAGCTCTGTTCCAAACCCTAGTGTGCTGCCTGTCTGTCTACTGTCTACATAGGCAGATGTCTTCAAAGACCACATTGAAACAGAGCCTCGTAGATGATTGAATTGGAACACAGTATTGGCGGCAACTCAAAAATAACACTCTTTTAGCATGCGAGACTGGACTTACTATTGATTCCAATAGAGTTTCACATTTGCATGTGATATATATATATATATGTAGTCAGAGGTTTGGCATTTGTACATTTTTAATAAAAAAAATAAAATAAAATTTTAAATAAAAAAATAAACACATTTAAAATAAAATTATTTTATTTTATTTTTTTAACAATTTTAAATAAAACAATAAAATTGACCAAAAGTGTCTGTAAAGACGTTTACATCGTTGCAAAAGATTTCATTTAAAGATTTAAAAATTTAAAATTTTATTTAAAATGAAATGCTTTTTCTTAAGCATGAAATCTGGATATTATGATTTTTCAAGGATCATGTGACACTGACAACTAGGGTAATGATGAAAATGCTTAAAATTCAACTTTGCAATTTTTTTAAAACATATTTAATATATTGCTTTATTTATGCTTTTAAACTGTTATTAAACTGTTTAATATATTTAATTTTAAATTGTAGTAATAGTTCGCAATATTACTGTTTTCGGTCAAATAAATGCAGCAAAACATTTCAAAAATCTTACAGACCACAAACATTTGAATGTTAATTTCTGCATATGCTAATGAAGATTTTTATATATTTAATTAGTTCAAATAAACATTGTAAAATAATTATAACACAGATTTACCTCTATATGCTCTTGCAAATTGTTTAAGAACTAAGAATTTAATTGTTTAATTGTTTAAGAAAATGTACACCAGGTAACACGGGGTATAATACAATTTAAATTTTGCTTTAAAAATATGTCACGCTTGCTCCCATTATGGTTCTTTATACATGACGATCAAATCAGAGATTTGATCAAATTCCAACTTGTTATAAGGGGAACGGCAAAGAAGTGAACGGAAACACATAATGACGTGAATGCATTATTAGAACACAACATAATTATGCGGCTACTTTTTTGGAACAGCCTTCCTGTCAGGCATGCCCCAGATGACGTCAAGTGCTATAGCTAGGATGCACGCAAGTTTTTGGATCAGAGTCTAAAACAAATCTCCCTGGCCTCCCTTTAGAAACTTGATCAATCCCTGCGGGAAAATAGATGATAATTGAGTTGTTACCGGCACTGACTGGCAATACAATCCATGTCTCTTGCACGTGGCAGGCAAGAATTCAACCGGTTCTTATGTTGAGCAACACTTGTGTGCAATATTTGAGTCTCACCCTCTGTGAAACACATTCTTGATCACGGAGTTCCCGCCCACAGAATTTGCTCCTCCACTCACTGGAGATGAGACACCTAACGATGACTGCAGGAATTCAACACCTGTATGACATGGGAAAGACAGCAGAGACAAAAACACTTGTTATCCACTGTGATGCACAATGAGTTTTGGAAAGCACAATAGAAGATCACACTAAAATATGCAAACAGAATTTTATGTTTAGGAAAGCCCTGTGGAAATTGTTCGATAATTGAAATATGATCTAGGTTTAGTGTGTTCAGTGCATGAGATGAGCTCATGTTACAAGGGCTCTAGTGGAACAGCTTTAGGCCGTGTCTTATGAAGAATCACCCTCACGTCTGTTCAAACTTGTATGACTATGTTTCTCTAGAACACAACAAAAGATATTTTGACACATGTTACCGTTACAGGTTCATGGTGTTGCAAGTGATTAGTTATTTGGGTAATGTGTGGGTAATGTGTCATAATTTTTACAATTATTGACACATTAGCTGACGCTTTTCATTCATTCTCATTTTAAACATTCATGTCATCTTGTTGAATGATGGAAAACATTTATTTTGAGATTAAAAGTAGGCGATATCTGAGAATCATGTTGCAATGTTTGAAATGAACCCAAACAAACACACCACACCCTTCATTGCTCCGCCCCCAAAATGCACAAAGAGTGGATTTTTCTTTATCATAGCTGAAGCGACGAATGAACGACAAGGGAGAACAAAAAATTAACATACGGTACGAAAGCCATAGTTGGTTGTTATTCGCCAGCAGCACAGGCAGCTCCAAACAAACAATGGCAACATTAAAAGCTAACATTACAACAACTGCATATCTCGGTTCTGTGAAGCATATGCTAACTTTAAAGGATCAGCAATTTCTAAAAAAAGAAAAGAAAAAAGCTGTGAATATGGATCTGACTGAGCGTCAAAACACACTTGTAGCCAATCACCAGTAGGGGGCGTGTGTCCACTCATGATGGGGGAGGAGAGAGAGAGTTATGGTGCGTTCTATTATAGCCAACGAACCGACTCGGACCCCGGATACGACGTCACGTCCACACTTCAAGCGTTCTATTATTTTTTGTTATATTTTTTTCGTTTTATTATTATTTATTTATATATATTTTTTGTCCGAGTCAGAGAAAAAAATGGACGCCACCGGGAAAGCTGTTGTAATGGTAGCACTGGCCGAGTACCAGGCACTTACATTAAAAATAAAAAATAAAAAATATGACTACACCTTATCAAAAAACAGCCATTTGAACTTGAAAATGTTCACTTTAATTCATGTTTTTCACGTTAATCTTCTGTTAGCAACACTAGCAATGTTAGTAATTGCACTCACAACAACCGACGCAGCAATACGAGTGATTATAATCGTTATTTAAAATACCAAAGCGGTTCAAAACCAATGAAAACAATTCATACTTACAACAAGTCACACAGGGTGCAGCCATCTTGAATTCCGAAACGTTCTTGCTCGGTGTCATCACGGTTGTCCTACGTCCGAGAGGAGAAATCCGAGGAAAGGGGCTAGGCGTGTTGCTAGGCAACGCCTGTCTTCTGATTCGGATCTCCGAGACGGATAAATAATAGAACGCACCAGGAGTAAGAGGCGGGAGATTTGAAGAAACACCGTAAAAAGAGAGATGGCCGAGAGACATTACAAAAGAGAACAATTCAAAGGAATATCACTGATTGTGATCAGGCTTTAGAACCCATGGTAATATGTAAAAAGCTTTTAAGCGCTGGAGAGACCTAAAAGTGAGAAGGCCTGAAAATGTGGTTACACTTTATTTCGATAGTCACTTTAGACATTCTACTAGCTATAAGTAACTTTTCAACTACATATTAACTAAGTGTCATTAGAGTATTAGTAGGCTTCAGTAGACTGTCAGTAGACTGTTAGGTTAGGGTTCAGGTTAGGAGAACAAGTTGACTTGTAGTTGCTAAGTTACTTACAGTCAGTTGAATGTCTGTCGGGGCACCAACAAAATAAAGTGTTAGCAGATATTAAGTTAACAGTCTACTAATACTTTAATGATAGTTAGTTGGCACAGTTACTTATAGTTAGTTGAATGTCTAAAGTGGACTATCAAAATAAAGTGTTACCGAAAATGTTAAATAGAAATATAAAATAAGTCAGTTATTGATACGTTTTTATTCTATAATATCGGCTGATGACTGATACTACCACCAGTCCAAAGTTAACACATTTAATGTTTCTCTTTTTGAAGGCTTCAGCTCAAATGCTTGAATCTAGTTTTCTGTATTTTAGTGTATTTTAGTTTTCTGTAACTTTAGTCAGACACATGCAAAAAACAGCATTCAATAACTAAGACTAACATAGCAATGGATGCAATTGGATATATGAAGAGTCATATCTGAATCAATACTGTAATCATCAGCATGTAGTCATTATTTCAATGAGTGCACTGCCCAAAAAGTGAATAGATGGTGTTAGGTACCTGTCCTGTACATTTCTGCATTGCTATAAAATTACATTATAGACATGCATTTTCTATAAAGCTGCTTTTAAATGATATGCAATGTGAAAAGCCCTATACAAACAAAAAATTGAAATTGAAGGATTACCATTTTTGCTTATTTTCTGTATTTTCTCTCATATCGCCTTCACTACCTGAGTATTGACTGATTTCACGTCTGCTTTATTCTCCAGTATGTCAGGGAACCAATAATAAGCTGACTCAGCTGGCACAGCCAGACGACCACTACAGGGCCATGGTGCGCATGTATAGCAACTGCACAATAGTGCTGGAGAACCTGGAGATAACCAACATCCATGAGTACCACGACCTCTCTTTTCTCATGGTGAGTGACATCACGTGCCGGGATAATAAAATGGCTACCTAAATATACATTTACAAGACTATATCATTGACTACTAATTGGTTATATAATGCTTTTAGAAAACTTCTAGTAGACCCCAAAACCAAAGCAAGGATTGAAAAAGGGCACCTAACAGACTGAAGGCAGAACAAACAAATCTGAGACTTTTAAAATGGGATTTAGGGGGTCTGACTTCACTATTCTTTCTGTTTCACACCAACAGACTATCGAAGAAGTTGGTGGCTACGTTCTAATAGGAATAAACAATGTGGATGTGATACCATTGGTAAACCTACGCCTCATTCGAGGACATTCTCTATATGATGGCAAGTTCGCCCTTGCTATATTGGCAAACTACCACAAGAATGAGTCTTTAGAGAACGGCCTGAGAGAGCTGCGCATGAGAAGCCTCACAGGTAGAAGCACTTTTTATTTACTATTTTTATCCAAATCGACTTTAACTACAAATGAAAAGCACGTTTACGCATCCATAAGCACCACAATGTGTTGTACACAACATTCAACACATAGGCTCGTTGCTTTTTCAGCCCTGTAGCTACATTTTCTATTTACAGAGAACCGTTTTTCTCTCTTTATCTGACAGAAATTCTTAAAGGCGGGGTTAAAATATCTTACAATAATTTGCTTTGCAATGTGGAGACCATACAATGGTTGGACATTGTGCAGGACGGCAGTGAGGTGGATATAAGGAGAGACAATGTCCCTCCGTGTAAGTATTTAAAGTTTTAAAAACTGAAACATATGCTGTATCATAAGCTATATTCAAGAGTTTGGGTTCCTTAAAGGGATACTCCACTTTTTTTTGGAAATAGGCTCATTTTACAACTCCCTCAGGGTTACAATTTGGGGTTTTACCGTTTTCAAATCCATTCAGATGATTTTATAATATTTAGAAGAATATCAGTAACCAGACAGTTTCTGGTCTCATTGACTTCCATTATAGTAGGAAAAAAATATACTATGGAAGTCAATGAGAGCAGAAACTGTCCGGTTACTGATATTCTTCAAAATATAAAAAAAAAATCGGCTGAATGGATTCGAAAACGGTATAAACTCAACTGTAACTCTGGGGGAGTTGTAAAATGAGCCTATTTCCAAAAAAAGTGGAGTATCCCTTTAAGTTTTTTGAAAATGAATACTTTTATTTTAGCAAGGATGCATTAAATAAAGCCATGAGGACACTTGTAACGTTACAAAAAAATAATATTTCAAATAAATGCTGTTTTTTTAGATATCTAAGAATCCTGAAAGACTCACAATTTCTGAGAAAGATATTGAGCATCACAACTATTTTCAACATACTACTATGAAATTATTCATGAGCAGCAAATCAGCATTTTAGAATGATTTCTGAAGGATCATGTGACACTGAAGACAGGAATACATTACATTTTACAGTTATTTTAATTTGTAATAGTTCAGATAATTCTGTTTTTACTGTATTTTTGATTAAATAAATGCAGCCTTGGTGAGCATAAAAATACTTGTTCATGTTAAATGTTACACAAAATAAAATAATAAAGACTTTCTTCATTACCTCAGGCATGGCATGTGACTCAGCGTGCTTTAATGGATCGTGTTGGGCTCCAGGACCAGAGAACTGCCAGACCTGTAAATTCAATTGTATATGTAATTCTCCAAAGGCATATGTGTGAGTGAACAATGTCCTAACTAAGGTTCTTTGGTGGTCTTTGTCAGTGACTCGGTTGAACTGTGCCGAGCAGTGCTCGCGGAGGTGCCGGGGTCCCAAACCCTCCGACTGCTGCAGTGAACACTGCGCTGCGGGCTGCACTGGACCCCGAGCCACAGACTGCCTGGTGAGTGCTGAAACATGTCTTACTATCATAAAAGATAAAGGTCTAACATTTTAATTTTTTGTAAGTTTAACACAAGATACATGACAAATAAACATACTCCGTGCATATTTACCAAACTTCTACCTGCTGATTGGGTTAAACCTACAAAGAAAATATATGGTTTACACTTTATTTTAATAATTAAAAAAAAAAAAATATATATATATATATATATATATTAGGGCTGTCAAAACGATTAATCATGATTAATCGCATCCAAAATAAAAGTTTTTGTTTATATAATATATGTGGGTGCACTGTGTATAATTATTTTGTATAAATATAAAAACACACATGCATGTATATTTAAGGAAAAAAAATATTATTTATATATAAAATATTTATATTTATATATAATATAAATTATATATAAATCTATATACAGAATGTACATGAAAATATTTCTTAAATATATACAAGCATGTGTGTGTGTTTATGTATCTAAAACAATTATACACAGTGCACCCACATATATTATGTAAACACAAACGTTTATTTTGGATGCGATTAATCGTTTTGACAGCCCTAATATATATTATTATTAATAAAATAGTATGGTTATTATTATATTTACTTATTTAACAGTTTAAAGGGGTCATGAACTCGCTTTTTAAATTTTATTAGGTCAACTGAGGTGATGTTTGCTAGGTTTTTTTCATTCAAAAACATCAAAATGAATAAGTAATAGGCTTTTTTTACCCTAGTTTTGAGTCTAGCTTAAAAACGCTCAGTTTTAATGGGCGTCTTGCACTGAAGACTTGGCACTGGTGTCAATAACAGCTTTTATTGGACTAACAAGGACGTTTTCAGTTCTGAAACTTACAGGATATTCTTATAATATGATGATGACCTCTTACATGTCAAAAGCTCAAGGAAAATTTGATTTCTAAGTTCATCACCCCTTTGAATATTTCTTTTATTTGTATTCTTAATATTTCACTCTTATTTTTGCCAAATTCTTATCAACAATTCTAATCACCAAAACTTTTTATTTCATTTTTAAAATCAATCTACAGTTATTCAGTACCTTGTCATAGCTTTGTGTGTTTACTGTGTACGGTCTCTCCTTCTGCAGGCCTGCCGAGACTTCCAGGATGACGGGACGTGCAAGGATGCGTGTCCACGTCTAATGCTGTATGACCCCAACAATCACCAACTTGTCCCCAATCCCAACGGGAAGTACAACTTTGGTGCCACCTGTGTGAAGAAATGCCCTTGTAAGTTTGCTTTCATACGTCTAAAGATCCCTTTAACAAGAGGAGATAATTCTTTCCTTTAAAAGTTTGTAAATATAAGAGCCGCACAAGTCGTGGAGGTTTCCTGGCTCATTGCTATTGTGTATAACAACCATCCGCATTATTAGAGGCAAAAAATAACATTAGTCTTTAATAAGTTATGTTAGCAAATATAAGCAAAGGCACACCCAGAGGTTATGCACTATGTAAACAAAGAAGTACTGGAAGTTCTCTGAAGTCAAGGTTTATTTAAGGGAAACACCTAGGGATGACCTACAATGAATTGTGTAGCTATTAATAAATATATGTATATAATGTATTTAAAACATAAATTGCAAAAGACCGCAGCAATCTCACATGTCTCCTCTGTAATTTCAGAAGAGATCATTCAAAGTTGTGAATTTAACTTCAGTGCAAAATCGCATAAAACATTTGCGAATAAAGAAGCATTTCCATCCTATTTGTTCAACACAATAAAATCGTCACTTCCTGGGAAATTTGCATATAATATCTGTAATAAAATGGATGCTGTGATCGGGGAAGCCACTGTAGCTCTTTTATTCTGCATTATAAATGACTTGTGTCTCAGAGCACACAGACGAAACGCAATAAACGCGGTCATGTTATTTTAGGATGCAATTATATGAGACCCTTGGAGGTCATTTTAGCAAATAAAACTTTAATTTCAGAATGATAAAAACAAATTTTGAGATGCTGTGTAATAATTATCCAATCACATCAACTGTTGAGGCAAAGTCACATGAGTTTGTTTGGGTATTTATTGGGTAAATGTGTTTCCGTCGTAGTTTATGTGCATGTCTTCTTATCAGATATATTTTTTTTATCTGCCTCAATTGAGCACATAAGCTTTTGTGCATTTTTAGAATTTATTCCGGGGTTTTTTAATGCAATATCCCAAAATTTGCATACAAATATGTGGATGGAAACATAGCTAACATCTTAAACTATCCTTCATTTCAAAGTCTGCATTCAAAATTCAGAATTACTTATTTCTGCTCAAATCCTCTCAAGACAAAATGATCTAAGCTATACTATCCATGTTCATTTTATATCTCTGACTGCATGCAAATTGTCTAATTTGTGTCAGTATTGATATTTAACTGAAACACGTCCCTCTTTCTGCTCCAGACAACTTTGTGGTGACTGATCACGATGCCTGCGTTCGGACGTGCAGCAGTAACATGCATGAAGTGGAGGAGAACGGAATAAGGAAGTGCAAACAGTGTGACGGCTTGTGCCCAAAAGGTCGGCAGCATCATTAATAAATAATTGTGATTTTCTAAAATACAGTTTTTACATGAAATGTGAACTGATTTGACCCTGTGTGTTTTGGTTTAGTCTGTAATGGTCTCGGAACGGGCGCACTTGTTAACACCATCGCAGTCAACGCGACCAACATCGATTCATTTATCAACTGCACCAAAATAAATGGGCACATTACAATAATGAGGACGACTTTTCAAGGGTGAGATTTTATGGACTACAGAATCAACTGTTTGTAATTGTATTGCATTAATAAACCCAATGCCTTTTTTAACAAATGTTTTTAAAGGGATAATTTTACAAATACTTCAAGCATGGACCCTGTGAAACTCGACTATTTCAAAACAGTCAAAGAAATATCAGGTACAACTATATAAGATATAATATATATATATGTTTTTATATTATATATAATATATACATAATTCTACAAATAAACATTTTTAAATTATATATATATATATATATATATATATATATATATATATATATATATTAGGGCAGTGCAAAAGTTAATTGAGATTAATCCCATCCAAAATAAAAGTCTGTGTTTACATAATATATCTGTGTGTGCTGTATATAATTATTTTGTATATATAAATACACACATGCATGTATATATTTAAGAAAATGTGTTATTCATATATAAAATATTTATATTTATATAATATAGATTATGTATTTATAAATATATACAAAATTTAAGCACAAATAATTCTTAAATATATACATGCATGCATAGGTATTTATATATACAAAATACAGCACACACAAATATATTATGTAAACACAGACTTTTATTTTGGATGTGATTAATCGCAATTAATTTTTGCACATCCCTAATATATATATGAGTAAAGGTAAATAAAGCCTTATTTAGCAATTTAGCAAACTTATTTAATTTTTCTCAGGGTTTCTGTTAATCCAAGACTGGCCTAAACACCTCAAATCCCTCAGTCCCTTTGAGAACCTGGAGATCATCAGAGGAAGAACTAAACAGTGAGTTCAATCGTGTCAACTTACAAATTACTGAAGTTCTCTGCACGTCAAACCTTTTTATATCATAAAAATGACACACTTTACCTTTAACCAGTGTTCCTCTCTTTACATCTCCCACAAATGCAGCAACACCGTCAGTTTTGCCGCCATAAACATCACAAACTTGGAATATCTCGGCCTGCGTTCGTTGAAGGAGATCAGTGATGGCGACGTGGTGATCAAAAACAACCGCCGACTCTGTTACGCCGACGGCAGCTACTGGGCAAAGCTGTTCAAATCTGTGAAACAACGCTTTCGACCTGGAAACAACGCAGCAATGCACACCTGTGGTGCGGGACTGGATTCACATATTTTGTATTTTAATTTTGCACAACTAATTAGTCATGTCAGGTCACAGAATCTCTTGTTTGCTCTTCAGAGCAGCAGAACAATACCTGTGACAGCATGTGTGGAGGGGAAGGATGTTGGGGTCCGGGGCCGTCCATGTGTGTCTCCTGTCAGTACGTGAGCCGTGGCGAGCGCTGTGTCAGTCACTGCAACCTGCTGGATGGGTAAGAGTCCAACATTTAGCCCATGTAACATCACCCTAAGGTTTTTTGCACAAATGCTGCTCATTTACGAATTTAATATTGACAAGTTGTTTTCTTATGATTAAAAAAAAGTAGAAAGTCTATTCATTGTTAAATTTAATTTAATATGGTTAATATCAGATGGGTTTGGGTTTGCATGGTCCTTCGTGGGTTAATAGCGCATTAGTCCTCGCCAACTTTTTTAGCAGACTTGGTTTCGGAAGTATTTTTTCCTTTCTGTTTTTCCATTGGAATTTGATAAAAGTCTTGATAAAATTCTACAATGTTAAGTGGGTGAATAAAACAAACTCCTTAATCTTGTATTTGGGTCAAAAATGGGCACCCATAGAAATGAATGGGAAACACTATAATTTAGAGCATTCTAAAATAAGCCAAAATAAGACAGCAAAGTCACTTCATCTTTAGGTTTTAGCTCTGAGAACTTATTGGAATGATATTAATGTAGTTGAAAAAATAAAACATAAAAATAAGCATAATTTACATAGAAAATATGGTACTTTTTGAAGTAAATAAATTCAAAAATACCCCAAAATAAAAAAAAACACCATAAATGGATAGACAAAACTTTATCGAAGACAGTGATATAACATTTATAATAAATAAAAATGAGGATCACACCTGAGTCCTCTGTGCCCACATTTGTCCACAATTACAGGATTAAGGGCTATAAAGTGAATACGAGTTGAGGGCTACAATGGATAATTATTTATGTATTTATTTTTAAATTATATTTATATCTGAATGCAAGTCAAAACCTAGACTTTCAATCATCAAAATGTAATTTATTAATGTATTTGTGTACAAAATAACATTTTTTCCTATTCTATTTTACCTGGAAACGCTTCCAACAATCTTACGTGTCGCGTGAAAAATAGGCGTCGTTTCTATTTCTAGCATGCACACGTTTTCCGCGTAAGCCGCGCCTGAGACGCGAGTCACTCAGGCAGTCTGCAAGCTCTAACCTGTTAACATGGGAGCCGAAATAAAAACGGACACGCCACGTAGCTGAGATGCCGCCACGCAGCCAGTGTGTCACCACATAACTATAGATGTGTTAAAAAACACTGAGAATATATACATGTAGGCTAGGTAACATCCGATTCCGATCGAGTCCGAAACGTTCGAATTCCGACCTTGTCACCACGCCAAATATTATTAACCTTTACTTTGGTTCTGTAAAGTAAAATCAGATTATATGGAACTGTGCACTTGGGAAAGATCTTTAAAAATCTATTTGTATTGTATTTTCTGTGATTGTATTATCAATGTTTCTACAGAGAGCCCCGAGAGTTCATCTCAGAGAACGTGTGTTTGGAATGTGACCCTAAATGCAAGATTCTGAACGGGACACCAAGCTGCTCTGGGCCGGTATGTCGTATGTATCTTTCAATGCCCATATACTGTAGACTGTATTATTAATGATGCTTGCTCACACTAGCTAGGGATCTAAACAAGGAATCTGAGCAAACTAACCCTAAAGTGATGGTGTAAATCATCAGTGACATCTAAAAATCACACGGCTTGTTGAGGGGAGGTGTGCTATTACTTTTCTGATAAGTCAAACTTGCAAAAAAAAACAAACAAACAAACAAACAAAAAAAAACAATTATCCCTCACATTTTCCTCAGGAAATGACCAAATCTGTGTGCAAACTGATGATTTCCGTTTCTCTCTTTCTAGGGTGCCGATCAGTGCACTGAATGTGCTTACTTTAAAGATGGGTCGCACTGCGTCACACAGTGTGCTCAAGGTGTGCTAGGCGTTAATAACCGACTCGTGTGGACATATCCAGACAAAACCGGACAGTGTCAGCCATGCCATCCAAACTGCACGCTAGGGTAGGAACAAGATAATCCTTACTAAATTACTATAATCATTATTATCCAATTACTATTATTATTTTTACACAAGTGGTACATTATAATTATTCTAAGTATTATGATTTATATTTTGGTTTGTGGTTAGCAGAATCCAGTTGGTTTAACCCTCTGGGGTTGTTCGTTTCAGAGTCACACTCGGGGTGTTAGGCCGGGATTCATATT
Source organism: Cyprinella venusta (assembly GCA_038021265.1). Taxonomy (NCBI): domain Eukaryota; kingdom Metazoa; phylum Chordata; class Actinopteri; order Cypriniformes; family Leuciscidae; genus Cyprinella; species Cyprinella venusta. The sequence continues at coordinate 26,280,096 of CM075884.1, forward strand.
TAAAAAAAATAAAAAATAAAAAATAAAGTTTTTTTCTTTTACTCGTTTTTTTTAATAATATTTTTACTTTTCTTTTTTGGTGTTTTGAGAAAATTTCAAGAATAAAAAAAAATTATAATTAGTATTAATGCAATAATTACGACAAAATTTCCCCCCATTGAACATAATAGAAAAATATTTATTTATTTATTTATTTTTAAAAGCTGTATTTCATTTTAGAGTCAAGCCTAGGCCTCATAAAAGCAATTTTTGAAATGAGATGGACGCCATCTGGTGGACAAACTGAGCATTTTAAAAATGCAAAACACATGAATAATCTGAATTTTTTAGTGTGTTTGTGTATAAAAGTGTGATTGTGCATGTGTGTGTGTGTCTGGATGTGTCTGTTTTGCACTCTTGATGTTTTATAGATTCACCCCTTCACTGTTGCGTGTTTTTTTTCAAGATCGTGGCTGATTTGTAGATTTTACGCACAAAAAAACTCAGTATTTTCACATTTTTGCCAATTTCCCATTCATTTTCCATGCGGGTCCATTTGGACCTGAACACCCCAAGTGTGACTATTTTTTTTACAACCACTTAGACTATTCACATCCAATTTTTTGGGGTGTTCAAATACCAAATACCAACAAAGTCACCAAATTTCGGACCATTTCGATGAATCTGTGATTTTTAAAAAAAAATTATTTAAATTCTTCGGGTTCATTTGGGCCGAACAACCCCAGAGGGTTAAACAAGCAGAAATACAAGACAATGATGCGGTCACAAAATAAAGACTACCAGTAATTTTAAAATGTTTATGTTATTATAGGTGCAGTGGACCTGGACTGGGAGGATGTGAACCAAAAGGGTAACGTAGTTTATTGGTTGTTGTTACTAGACTACATAAGTCATTAGATAAAATGCTGTAAAAGTAAGAGTAAAGTTTTTACCTGTTGAATTATCAGAGTTTCAAGCAAAAAGGGTCCCAAATGTGGTTTCATATGCTGACTTTAAGTTTAGAGGACTCGTTTTAAATGCGTTTACGAAGGTAAATTTCAGTACCTGATGTGCTCTCTCTAGATCTCACATGCCTGTAGTAGCGGCTGGCATCGTCGGAGTCATGCTGATGATTATGGTCCTCACCCTTCTCATCTTCGTCATCTTCCGCCGACGACACATCCGACGAAAGAGAACTCTACGGCGCCTCCTTCAGGAGAGAGAGGCAAGCCCCAAAAGTGCATAACAGATCACACTCCTTCAATGAAACCCCAATCTAACTATATTTACATGATTCTGCAGTTGGTGGAACCGCTGACTCCCAGTGGTGAAGCTCCCAACCAGGCGCTCCTTCGCATCCTAAAGGAAACAGAACTGAAGAAAATAAAAGTCCTCGGGTCTGGAGCATTTGGCACAGTCTTTAAGGTACATTTATGAATAAAAAACACACTCCAGTAAATGATCAGGCCTAATAAAGCTTTGATGGATTAGTCAACAGGACACCAAAATGGATCATAATTCTCAAACACACTATATTTTCTACTGAATTTCCTGTTTCACATGACAGAAGTTGAGAACTTAAAAGGTTCTTACATGTATTTCCTCCTAGGGATTGTGGATTCCAGAGGGTGAGGGTGTGAAAATTCCTGTTGCTATCAAAGTTTTGAGGGAGGTCGCATCTCCCAAAGCCAACAAAGAGATCTTGGATGTGAGTATTGTGCCTGTGTTTGTTAATGATTAACAATTGTCCCTAATAAAAACATTGCATGTAAAACTTGTGTTTTGATGCGTCAGGAGGCATACGTGATGGCCGGTGTGGATCATCCTCACGTGTGTCGTCTGTTGGGAATATGCCTCACGTCTAACGTCCAGCTCATAACCCAGATTATGCCTTTCGGGTGCCTGCTGGATTACGTACGGGAGAATAAGGATAATATCGGCTCACAAACTCTGTTGAACTGGTGCGTGCAGATCGCCAAGGTGAGTTTTAAGTTGTGTGTGTGTCCTACTGTACTGTATGTCAGCCGTTTACCCTCAATACACAGAAATATTTACATTTATTCATTTCGCTGACGCTTTTATCCAAAGTGACTTACAATTGCTATATATGTCAGAGTTCGCAGGCCTCTGGAGCAATTAGGGGTTAAGTGTCTTGCTCAGGGACACATTGGTGTCTCGCAGTGGATTCAAACTCGGGTCTCTCACACCAAAGGCATGTGTCTTGTCCACTGATACGACCCAAAATGGGATAAGACCCATTTTCGACTGCAATTGTTAATGTTACAACTATTCAATTTAACCAGGATGTAAACATATTTGTGTGAAATAGTTATTTAAAGGTGTTGTTTACTTTAAAAAAAAACTTTTGCTGATAATTTACTCACCCCCATGTCATACAAGATGTCCATGCCTTTCTTTCTTCAGTCGAAAAGAAATTAAGGTTTTTGATGAAAACATTCCAGGATTTTTCTCCATATAATGGACTTCAATGGGAACCAAATGGTTCAAGGTCCAAAAGACAGTTTCAGTGCAAACTGTTCAAAGGGCTTTAAAGGGATTTGGTTCATTCAACGAACAAAATGAACAAATTGACTCGAAAAAAGATTCGTTCGAGAGTCACGAACGGACATCACAGAACAGAGCAAGGCGAGCATTTGAGCTTATAAAACTTAAACTTTTTTTTTTTTTTAAATGAGTGATCGTTTCACTTGATAAGACCCTTAAACATCATCTGGAATTGTTTAAAGCCCTTTGAAGCTGCACTGAAACTCTCATTTGGACCTTGAACCGTTTGGTTCCCATCGAAGTCCATTATATGGAGAAAAATCCTGGAATGTTTTCATCAAAAACCTTAATTTCTTTTCGACTGAAGAAAGAAAGACGTGGACATCTTGGATGACATGAGGTGAGTAAATTATCAGCAAAAGTTTTTTTCAAAAGTGAACTAATCCTTTAAAGTCTAGAAAATAACTCCAAATAAAAATTCTGCTCACATTTCTGATTACTAGCAATGTTGAAATCAGTGAAATTGCTGCTTAATAATTTTGTAGAAACTGTAATACCATTTTCAGGATTCTTTGAGGAGTATAAAGTTCAAAAGAACAGCAATTGTGTGAAATAAAAATCTTAAATCTTAATAAAAATAGAAATCTAATTTCTTTTTAAAAAAATGTTTTACTGACCTCAAACAAAAACAATAGAGTATAAATATTGCATAAACCTTGTACATTTACCAAGTGCATAAATAAATATTTATGTGTTGAAAATTATGTATAAATAAATAAAAGGTCCTGCACTCACAAGTCACAACACTTTCATAAATAAATTCACTGCATTTCCTCTTGTAAACAGCAAACTAGTGATCCTGAAAGTGCTGAGTGTCTGGGAATCAGCTGATTGGATGCACACAGCATTGATTGACATCTTTGGAATTTCGAAAAACATTTTGACCCATCTCAACAGGGAATGACCTACTTGGAGGAACGTCACCTGGTCCATCGTGATTTAGCGGCCAGGAATGTGCTGGTGAAGACTCCTAACCATGTGAAGATCACTGATTTTGGCCTGGCCAGACTCCTGGGTTCAGACGAGAAGGAATACCACGCTGATGGAGGGAAAGTAGGTCATGCGTGAACAATCCACTGATTTACATGGAAAACATAGAAACTGAAATGCATTTCCATGTGTATATACTTATTGATTTTTCCAAGAAAGTATTCATTTGGCTGCCTTTGCTGAATGTTTTAGGTGCCTATAAAGTGGATGGCTCTTGAGTCGATTCGTCACTGGACTTACACTCATCAAAGTGATGTTTGGAGTTACGGTACGTGCTTATCACTACATATTATACAATACGAACCGCATTCAATATTATTCTCAAGTCTGAATTGTGAGATAAAAAGTCGCAATTATCTTTTTTTTATTCGGTGGGAGAAACAAGCTTCCATAGATCAAGGGCAAATGGTAGAAATCAATGCAAAAGTCAACATACAGCGGTTCCACAATTCAAATATTAATGCTAATTCAGTTTTTACCTGATTGTCACTAAAACGGTGGTGTTTTTGGTAACACTTTGCAAATCATGAACTTAACTATGTTAAACATGCTGTAAATGTTAATTTCTACATAATACATGTTGTATAGATGAACGATTCAGTAGTTAGTGTATTATAAATTAACATGAATTAGCAATAAACATAGTATAGTTATAAAGTAGTGATAACCTAGATTTATAAACATTGTTAAAAACATTAATGATATCCAATGCATTAACAAATTTACCTGTATTGTAAAGTGTTTATTGATATATTTACCTGTTCTCTTCAGGGGTTACTGTCTGGGAGTTAATGACGTTTGGATCCAAACCGTACGATGGAATCCCAGCCAGAGAGATTGCAGATATTCTGGAGAAGGGAGAGCGTTTACCGCAGCCGTCCATCTGCACTATAGACGTGTATATGATCATGGTCAAATGTGAGTGCTAATGTTGCAACTGAGAGGAACAGAAAATCATCACGCAAAATGGTATATGAAAGCTATAATGTGGCTATACACTCTCAGAAGAAAAGGTTCTATATAGAACCTTAAAAGGTTCTATCAGTGCTATGTATTTGGAACCCCTAAAAGGTTCTATACACTCTCAAAAAAGGGTTCCTCTGGGTTCTATATAGAACCCTGGGTTCCATACTTGGCCAATAGAACCTTTTACCAAAAAAAAAATGGTTCTATATAGAACCATTTTGGAGTTCCATATATGAAGCGGGGGATGGAACCATTTCTTCTAAGAGTGTAAATACACGTATAGAAAAGTCCTGTCATAGACATTACAAATGTAGGTAACACCTTATTTTGATGTCAACGTATTTACGGATCCTAACAGTCTACTGATACTCTAATGTAGTTTCAAAGTTACTTATAGTTAGTATAATGTTGAAAGAGGACTATTGGAATTAACCCAAATACAAAGATTTCAGATGAACGTGATTTGTATGTAACAGCATTTGAGGGTCAGTTGACATGAAGGAACATACTTTTATATCCACATCTAGGTTGGATGATTGACGCTGACAGCAGACCACCCTTCCGTGAACTTGTGGCAGAGTTTTCCAAAATGGCCCGAGATCCGTCTCGCTATCTTGTCGTTCAGGTAGTTTTCACAAAAAGATCTGTGCTTTCCTCCTGGGAATGAAAAATACAAATAAAATCAGATTTTACTGACTATTTTGGCAATTTAATAAAGGCACACAACATACAAAAAAATAAAAATGCAAGAAAATTATACTAAAATGAAATTTATTTAATAGTAATTATTGATAATTATTATTTTTTTCTCAATAATTTATTTCTTTTATATTAAAAAATTGAAATTGAACTGAATTTAAAGTTTAAATATTTTTTAAAAAAATGTATTCACATAAGATTAAATAAATGAATTCACAGAAGAAGATTGATCATTAACTATTCATTTTACATGATGTCACCCAGGGAGATGATCCCACATCCCTGCCCAGCCCGACGGACTCCAAGTTCTTCAGGTCGTGGATCAGCACTGAGGATATGGATGGTGTGGTCGATGCAGAGGAATACCTGCTGCCCAACAAAAGATTCTTCAACCAGTCGCAACCACCAGTGTCTGAGTACCACGACTCAGCCGTCAGTATCTCGGTCTTACTCCTTGACAACGCATCGATTTCTATATAAGGCAATTAGCCTTCATTAGACATAATGCAAGATGATTCATTCATATTTTGTGTATTTGTTTGAAGGACAACTATATGAATGGTGTGATGTTACGCTACATTACGGACCCCACGCATAAAGACCTTATTCTGCCAGGTATTGTGTTGAATTACTCTTATTTTATTATAAGGGAATATAGACATGTGTTGTATTAGTTTTATACATGCACATACATACACACACCCATATATATATTACTGAATGTAAAAATATAAAAATATACATATTATATATATATATATATATATTATTAAATTAAATAAAAACTTAAAATGTCATTAAAAATATTAATAAATAATATATATATATATATATATAATTGTATTTAGTAATATTTTTAATGACATTTTAAGTTTTTATTTAATTTAGTAATATATACAGTGTATATATTTATATATTATATTTATATTTATTACTAAATATACTAAATATATTTAATTAATTAAACAAAAACTTAAAATGTCATTAAAAATATTAATAAATACTATAATATATACTGTATATATATATATATATATATATAATAGTTTTTATTAATATTTTGAATTACATTTTAAGTTTTTATTTAATTTAGTAATTTTGGGCTTAGATATTTTTTAAGTTATATATAAATATTTAAAAAAATATGTTTTATTAATACAACTTTTCTGTTGATGCCAAGGCAACATTTCTAATTTTCAGTTTAATTTAAAAAAAATAAATCCCCATTTTGTATATTTTATACTTTCAGTTACCAACAAATTCAGTAGTTGTAGCTTAAGTTTGTGTTAACAATAAGAATACTTAGATGTATAGATGGTTACACACCATGCCAACTTACCAAATATTGTTTATGTCAACATCCAAAATATTAGGCAATTAAAGTTCTCATCTTCTAATTTTATTTTTGCCTTTAAATGCAAATAATATTGTTGCTTCATCGGCACATTTTACCTCCTCTTTCCAACAGAGTACATGAACCAGGACGTGACTACAGCAAGCAAAATGATCAACCCAAACTATGAGGGTCCGGCCCGCGGACAGACAGAAAACGGATATATAGACACCTACGGCTGTAAACCCGAGGGTCCGGAGTACCTGAACACGTCCTGCTCTACTCTACCACGGTCCCCGTGCGCCAGTCTCGATAACCCCGACTACCAGCACAACTTCCTACCCTCTTCCACCAGCGACGTCCTTTTCCTTCCTGCAACGGTGAACTTAAACTACCTGGGACTTGGCAAAGTCATGCAGTCTCACGTACGTTAGATAAACGGGTTGAAGATATGAATTGCACTGCTTGAACTTTAAGGAGTCACACACAACATGTGTTAGTATTGCAGCTACTTTGAGAACATCAGCGAGTCACGTCGCTGTGAGGACGTCCGGAAATGCTTGAAGGCGACTGCCGTAATGAACTTCTCCTCGAAAGGAAGTATGAATGAGACATTAAGCTGTGAGTAATGTGTTGAATGTCCAGCTAGAGCACATTTCAGTATTTCTCTAGTCTAGAATACGAGTAATTTATGCTTTTGATGAATGTTGTCGTCTGATGTAGCATACCTTAATTTATTGAACCCAAATCAGCTTTTTAACACTTCATATTGTTAAACTGTTGCCATTTTAATGTGATTTAGTAAATAACCCTGGGTTATAATATATATATGAAGAGTTCAGATGCAAAAGCCTCTAAATGCCATTTGAAATTTTCTTCTAAAATGACCATTTTTATCAAACTTGAATATTTAAGTTCAGTAATTTCACTTAAATGACAATTAATGGGTAATCTTCATTGCCATTTAAGTGAAATTACTGAACTTAAATATACAAGCTTGATAAAAATGATCATTTTAGAAGAAAATTTCAAATGGCACTTAGAGGCTTTTGCATCTGAACTCTTCATATATTTATGTATATATATTAAACGCTGGGTTAATATTATGCATTAAGTGCATATTTACTTGCTAAATAATGCTTTGGACGAGTTGGGAATGTGAAAAGCACACGACCAGTTTTCATTGCTGTCACAAAAAAAAAAAAAAAAAAAAAAAAAGAACATAAAATAGTGCTCACAACCCCTCATTTTACTTCCAAGATATACACTATCGTTCAAAAGTGTGGGGTCAGTACGATTATTTTTTAAGAAATTATTTTTAAGATAATTAAAAACATGAAATTGATCAAATGTGACAGTAAAGACATAATAATGTTACAAAATACTTACTTTTACTTTGAAGTAAATGCTGTTTTTTTAACATTCAAATTCATTAAAGAATCCTAAGCAAATGTATCAGTTTCCTCAACAATATCAACATTGATAATAATAAGAAATGTTTCTTAAGCAGCAAATCTGCATGTTAGAATGATTTCATGTGACACTGACGACTGGAGTGATTAGCATTTAAAAATTAAATGTTTTATTATATATAAATAGAAAATGTACTTTAAATTGTAATCATATTTCACAATTTTTACTGTATTTTTGATCAGATAAATGCAACCTCGGTGAGCAGAAGTTAAAAAAATCTTACCGATCCCAAACTTTTGAATAGTAATGCAAATCTTAGGATATTAAAAAAACTAAAATGTGGGGCAGAAACTCATTATATCTGTCATTAATTGATTGATTGTGAAAAGTGGGCGTTACATACCAGAATTGAGTCAGAAGGTTGGAAAGGAGGATCTCTTGATGACTGGAAAGGAAAAGGTTAGTCAGATGTCGGCTGAAAAGGAAAGTTGTTTTAGAGACAAAGCAAATTTGGTCAAATTCTGATGAAAGATTACTAAAACAGGCATGTTTTATAAATCCGCTCAAACGATTTGTGCACAATAATGTGAGGAATGAATAGTGTGACTGTGAACATCATGTTGACTTGATAATTTTTTTTAAATCCCTCTAATGTACCATAACTGTCTGAGTAACAACAGAAAAGCTTGTAAATATAAAATGCACTGTGAACAGTTAAGAAGTATGTAATTATGTCTACAAGTAAAATTCACAGATACGGTGCATATGGACATAAATGCCACCCTTGAACCCTGGACTGTACTTAATGCACTCTTAAATTCACTTTTCAGCTGACCATCTACATTTGTTTTTAATAATTTAACAACCAGACCTTAGAGAAAAACACTTTATATTAATTGAAAGAAATGCTGAAGGGCTAAAAGGCTTTCTGATGGTTTTCGTTCTGCTTTAAACAGCTGAGTTAACAAATCAGACCGCTTGTTTTCTGTCCCCTATGACACACTCACAAGTGTGCACTTATCAGACAATCTACTTTCACATTTCAGGGGAAAAAACAGGCCATTATGATATTTTAACTCTGCAGGGTCCCATTAATATTGAATTAAGCTTTACTTAGTTACAATATGCTTTACTTACTTACAAGCTTCCGATTTGTTGGAAACACCCACTACATTTAAAATGGTAGGAAATGTTCAGAAAACGCTGACTAAATTAAAAAAGATGATTTATTAATATATATATATTTTTTTTTACTTTTTTTCCACTTTAGACATTCTACTACTAACTAGAAGTAACTTTGCAACTATGTCAACTAACTGTAGTTGCAAAGTTCCTTATAGTTAGCTGAATGTCTGTTAGGGAGCATCAAAATAAAGTGTTGACTGCTAGTTGACATAGTAGAGTTACTTAGTAGAATGTCTAAAGTGGACCATCGAAAACCGAAATCTTAATGCAACTTTGACTGTGAAACTGATTCAACTTCAAACCTGCATCCGCTATGAGATATCCCACAAAAACATCGGTAACACTTCCTTTTACAGTACTTCCAGTGTACTTACCTAGAAAGCACTGGCTAATATAAGGTAAGTACGTGGAACAGGGTTAAGTTCAGGGTTAGTACTAGTTATTACCCAGTAATTGTAGTTACTAAAATAAGTACATAGTATTTACACGGGTAACTGGACTGTAAAAGGAAGCGTTACCAAAACATCTTCATCGTAAACATACTTCATGTAGCACAATCTTCATTAGATCTACTGCATTATTGTTTTAGAAATTTAGCAACGTCAACATGTGGTTTAAATCTGTATGGACACTTTTTTGTTACATTGCAGTGTTATTAAATTGTGTATAAATGTGATAATGAAGTCTCGTGATGTGGGCTCAATTCAGTATTTTTAAGTGTATTAAAACACTGATAATGTACAGTACTGTGCAGAAGTCTTAGGCACACTAGTATTTTCGCCTCAAAGAAATGGTTTTAATTAACAAACACTGTAACTAATGCATTGCTCATCGTTAGTTCATGTTAGTTAATGCATTTACTAATGTTAACTAATGAACCTTATTGTAAAGTGTTACCAAAATATATAAATAACTGGCTTTAAACCTAAGACTTCTGCACACTACTGTATAGACCATTTCACAAGATGTAAACAACACTAGTCCAGAAGCACTTCCTCTTTCAGTTTTTTAACACTACATAAAAGCTGGGATAAAATACAACCAACAGAACATTTAAAACTGAATCAAAAAGTTAAAAAAAACATCTTTAAAATGTTTTCTGTTTTCTAGTGCTTCTGGACCAGTGTTGTTTACATCTTTTGAAATGGTCTATAATCGTCAGAGGACATCTGTGTAGACAAAACTCACAGGTAGGGCAGATAAGACGCTCATTACAAATCCCAAAGATCTGTAGGTGGTTGGGTTGAATAATTTCCGTAGATTGTCATCATGGGAAAAATGTTAAACCTAAAAACAATCGTTTGACCACTAAAATCTCACGAAGCAAATAAAATCAACAAAGTCTCTATTGACATATATTTATTATATATACTGTAAAAGCTAGACATTTCCTTTTCAATTATATACATGGTCAAGCTTCACATACAGATCATTAAGTTTGCGATTTTAGTAATTCTCCATTGAAGCCAATCTGTTATCTGTTATCCTCCTAAACCATCTGAACTTCATGGCAAACATGCATAGAAAAGACCGTAAAGTGTCTCTCTTTTAACACTGGACTCGCTTTAATGTTTGTGTGAGCTTCATACGGTTGGTTTTCATTTTGCAACTCAATGGAATACAGATTCCTTCTGGTTAAACCATGGTTTTAGCAGTTACCGTGGTCCTTCACGCCGTGGCTTGTTTCATCAAAGCGTTCTCCCCAAACGCTTCCTTGAAGAAGACAACGTGCTCCTCACAGTGCTCTCCTGGAACAGGAAGATGATATCAAATGAATTCCAATCATGTGCTGATATTTCCGCTCTAATCATGTGAATGAAGGATTTCGATGTTTAGCCCCATTTCATGAGCATCAAAACCACCTACCTTGGTTAAAACCAGGGTTACCGCGTAATCGCATATTCCTCTGCTCGAAGAAGCGGAAGATGGTGTAGAACAGCATTGTGTTGTTTGTTTGGCGCGCGGCGTCCAGAAACTTCCGAGCGGAGACGTTATCGTGGCCTCCAACGCTTCGAATGAAGCGCAGAGCGGCTAAAACCTGCTGCTTGGACAGAAGAACCTCCACAATCTCATCATTAGCAGTGGACAGCCTCTGTGATACACACAAGAACACACATCAATCACTCAGAGATTGATTGGGGCTTGATACTTGCTGCCAAATGGGCTTTCAATAAAACTTGCAGTAGAAACGTGGACCAAAATTGAAATCAGAGTTACCACAGAAAACACAAAACGGGCTGTTGTCTTGCCTTTTGCCAAATAGATAGGAAAACTGCAACACCCATAATGCACTGCGCATGTTGCCGTCTGGGGCCACTCTCACCAGTCTGCTATGGTACTCTAATACCGCCTTACTTTAGTAGGAAATACTTCTTAGCAAAAGTTTAGTCACAATGGTGTTGACTTATATTGTTCAATATTTTATATTATATATTATAATTAGGGCTTTCAAAACGATTAATCGCGATTAATCTCATCCAAAATAAAAGTTTGTGTTTGCATAATATATGTGGGTGCACTGTGTATAATTATTATATATATATAAATACACACACATGCTTGTATATATTTAAGAAATATTTTCATGTATATTCTGTATATAGATTTATATATAATTTATATTATATATATAAATATTTTATATATAAATAATATTTTTTCTTAAATATACAGGCATGTGTGTGTATTTATATATATAAAATAATCATACACAGTGCACCCACATATATTATGTAAACACAAACTTTTATTTTGGATGCGATTAATCGTTTTGACAGCCCTAATTATAATATATTCAATATATTATTATATAATATTGTTGACTTATATGGGGAGTGAGTTACTTTTGGTTTCCAGTGAAGGATCCTACGGAGCCTCTAAAGGGATATGCTGGTGGAAAAAATATGAGATGGAGTAAAAAAATAATGTTAACTCTATAAAACTCTCATAGGGGAACACTAACATTTAGCGAGCGGATGCAAAGTTTATTGAGGGAACGCAAAACATTTGAAAGAGAACGCAAAAGCATTGTTAAATACATTCCTTCCATCTAATTTTTTGTCCTTTTTGGGGCTCCGTAGTATCCAGCGCATTGTAGGCAGTGGCTAATAACAGCAAAGAATCATTAATATGGAGAGAACACTGACGGAAATCTGGAAAACCTTCAAACCTTCACTGTTTTGGGCCAAAGAGAGGGGGAAAACTTAAAAAAAACAGCTGTTCTGGAACCAGTTCAGCGAACTTACACTTTAAACCATCTAAACCGAACATGCATGCGAGGATAAAGCGGTTTCCGTACCTTGAGCATGTCCAGAGAAAGCTGGTGAGCTGGAGGATACGTGCTCTCCAAAGACAGCAGCAGACAGGCCTAGAAAAGCAGAAACATCAATAAGAAGACATTACTGAAGCATATAGACATTATAGAGAGTAATGTACTCATTTAAGACACCTCACCAGTGGTTTGGAGTCACTCAGGACGTGATACTGGAGAAACTGGTGTAGCATGTAGAAAAGATTGTGCTGGACCAGAGTTTTGATTACCAGCTCATACAAATAGTGCTGGAAACAAACGATAAAGAAAGAGTCACTGTATATTACATACACTACACACTCAAATCTTGCTGTGACAACTAGGCAAATTGACTCGGTTACGATTCTTTACTTAGTGCAAATTTAACCCTAAAACCGCATTCTGGACAAATGTGGGCAAAATAGCTTAGATTTATTTAAAAAAAATACTTCCCTTGATTTGCCTCATGAACACACAATTTTTTTGACTCAATTCTACAATGTTAAGTGGGTGAAAAAAACAAACTTAAAAATGGGTCAAAAATGGGCACCCCTAGAAATGAATGGGAAAAACTGTAATTTAGGGCATTCTAAAATAAGCCGAAATAAGACAGCAAAGTCACCTCATCTTTAGGTTTTAGCTCTAAGAACTTATTGGAATGATATTTTAATGTTGTTAAAAAATAATAATAAATAAAACATAAAAATAAGCATAATTTACATAAAAAATATGGTACTTTTTGAAGTAAATAAATTCAAAAATACCCCCAAAATAAAAAAAAAAAACACCATAAATGGATGGACAAAACTTTATCAAAGACAGTGATATAACATTTCTAACAAATAAAAATTAGGATCACACCCGAGTCCTCTGTGCCCACATTTGTCCACAATTACAGGATTAATTAGGGCTATAAAGTGAATACAGTTTGAGGGCTACGATTAAATTCAGGCAAAATTTCAGAAGTTGAAAAAGATTCAGTTTGAATTGACAAAATCAAAAATATCCAACCTAAATAGATAAAAACAAATCAAGCTTAGAAATTAAGAAAATAAGAATTCTAAGCATTATTATCCTATATTATTTTGAATTAAAAACACAATATAAATGGTCAAAATATAATTGCTCACATGTAATGCATTAAGAAACGTGAACAGTGTTTATTTAAGTATTATTTATACACTACTAGTATTTCTTATTTTGTATTAGCTCTTATTTTTACATTATCACTTTAAATTTTAAGTTAAGTCTAACCAAAGTCATTTTAGTACTTGCTTTATTTAGGTAATACTTTTCTAAAGTTCATGGAAGTTTTTCATTCATCTAATACTTCGATTTTAGCTTTATTTTAATGAACAAAAACTGTTAAGAACAACTTATTTTCTCCCTCCACTATCCTACAAACAAAGTCTAAAATGCTCAAAAAAAAAACAAAACAGAGTAAAGCCTTAAGCTACGTTCAATCATTGCAACGAAACTAAATTTGTTCCAATGGGGCGGGACCTGCGGTTTGTGTCTGACTCCAAATGTGAACCTTCTCCAAATGACAGTAATAGTCATACATATTTTTGTTCAAAGGCATAGTTTATTTATGGAACGCCCCCAATATAAAAGATGTTGAAGGGTTAAGCATAACGCTGGAGGCCACAAAGATTATTATCAGTTACAGAAGAAGCTCAAGGCAGAATGTGTCTAAGCAACTGCAACGCCTAGCAAAACATCCAACAAACACCTGAGGGTCAGTAAGGTGAACCGGAGATACAACTTAGTAACACCAGAGCTTATGAATGAAATGAATGGTTGTGTGAAACTAATAGCTACGATTAATCTTTACATGTAACTGATCCATTCAAAGTTTACAGCTTGGTCTGTAGATATGAGATAATACTAGGTAAAAAAGTGATTTCTTAACAATTACTTCAAGTTCAGGGAAATGTTTACCTTAATCCAATTTGACATGTATACTATGCAAATTATAATTTTTATGCAGTGTAAACATCATAACTAAGCATGCAAATATATTCAAATGAGATTATACTCATATTATAGACTAGCTGTTTTTTTTTAAAGAAGTAATACTTTTATTCAGAAGGGCTGCATTAAATCGATCAAAAGTAAAATTAAATACATGTACCTAAAATATAAATGCTGTTCTTTTGAATTTTCTATTTATTAAAGAGTCCTAAAAAAATGATGCATCACAGTTTCCACAAAAATATTAAGCAGCACACAGCTGTTTTCAACATTGATAATAATAAGAAAATGTGTTTGATTTCTGAAGGATCATGGGACACTGAAGACTGGAGTAATGATGCTGAAAATTCAGCTTTGCATCACAGGAATAAATCACATTTAAATAGAAAGCAATTATTTTCAACCCAGGAAACATAATAAAATAATACAAAAAAACCCATGACAGGGGACCTTTAATGACCTCATTGTGTTGTTCATACCTGAACGGGGATTTGAAACTGGTTAAGGGAGCGAATGTACTCCATGAGAACAGCGATGATGAATTTATGCTTCACGTCCTGTTCAAAGAAGACAATTTAGAGCATTAGCACAAGTAATATCACAACATAAGCATCCTTTAGACAGAGATCTTTGAGACCTACAGAACTAAGGAAAAACTACACACAATTGCCTTCTGAAGCGAATTACAATCCTCGTTTACCTTCTTCTCGGTGAAGTCCGACAGTACGTGTGTGTACATGTCCGACTGGTCTATGACCGCCTGTGTCCGGACAGGCCTTTTATAAGAAGTGCTGGAGCGGCTGGGTCCTGATTCCATAGCCTGAGGAGACAGAAAAAAAAACAGGCCAGTTTTACAAAAATGTAATTTTCTATGAACACCACAGTCACACATGGAATATACAGACCGCAGTGTACGCTTGCTCCGCGTCCAGGTATTCTTTGTACACTTGGTTGAGTTTGTCAAACACTGTAGCCACCACAGAAAGGTTCCCTTTATCACCACCTATAAGCACTAAAGACCAAGACATGCATTTATTCAGATTCAGATTATTTTATTTTATGCCATGTCAGCAGTCAGAGCTATTTTCATGGCAAAAATTCTTTTACAAAAATAGAAACATCATATAAATACAACAACAAAACAGATATAAACAAGAAGTCATATTATAGAATATATAACATATGATAAAAAAAATCCAGAACCTTTTCAGGCATAATCTCATTAAATAGGTCCTTCAAAGAAGTAACTTCATAAAAGAGCCTTCTGCTTGCGTTAACTCCAGGACAATCTAATAAAAAATGTTTTACAAAACATACATAGCGTATGTACGTTCACCTTTGAGCAAAAAAGCATGGGTCAAACTTGTATGGCCATGCATTTATTAAATAGTATCAGACATATACTGTCACTGACGCAATTATTGGTTAATCGATCTCATCGAAATGATCTGAGATAACTGCAACAATAATGCAGTTCATATTTCCATCACATTTTTTAATCGCTTTACACGATTTAACCATAATTACTCTTGCTATGCATTGGTATTTAAAAGAGTGGTTCACTTTTAAAAAATACTTTGCTGATAATTTACTCACCCCCATGTCATCCAAGATGTCCATGTCTTTCTTTCTTCGGTCGAAAAGAAATTAAGGTTTTTGATGAAAACAGGATTTTCTCCATATAATGGACTTCAATGGGAACCAAACGGTTCAAGGTCAAAAAGACAGTTTCAGTGCAAATTTCTTTTCGACTGAAGAAAGAAAGACATGGATGACATGGGGGTGAGTAAATTATCAGCAAAAGTTTTTAAAGAGTAGAGTTAAACAGTTGGGTTTTACCGTTTTCGAATCCATTCAGCCGATTTTTTTGGTCCAGTTTCTGGTCTCATTGACTTCCATAGTATATTTTTTTTCCTACTATGGAAGTCAATGAGACCAGAAACTGTCTGGTTACTGATATTCTTCTAAATATCAGAAAATTGTCTGAATTGATTCGAAAACGGTAAAACTCAACAGTTTAACTCTGGGGGAGTGGTAAAATGAGCCTATTTCCAAAAAAGAGGAGCATCCCTTTAAGAGGTGATGAGGCAATATAAATTAGGAAAAAATAATCATTCCCATTAGGAGACCTCCAAAACAAAATGGGGAACCTTTAAAACTATTCTAAAATAACTATTATAAGGTTTTTTTTTCTACAGTGGTCTGATGCTTACTTTGTGAGCATACGGACAAGATGACCATTTTGCAGTCTCGCCTCCGCAACAGGAAGTCCATGAGTTTGCCTTTATCCTGCAGGAGATTCAGCGTGGGCTGGAGCTTCACCTGGAGGTACCACAGATATCCTGACACACAGAGAACATATCATTACTCTCAATCACAACATAGTTTTGATTTGTGCATTGTTCAGTAAAGTACCTTCGCTAGCACTGATGATGATATCTGGTTGAAAAACACTCCAGGAAGAGGAATCTTGAACGTTAAGGTAAAATTTGAGGAGGTAAATATGGTATAATGAATTTCAGTTTCAGTTTAAAGTTCGCCCGCAAGGATACAAAGTTCGCAGGGCACCGGGGCCTGACTTGGAGCGGCCGCAGGTCCTGTAAGGGTGTGGAAAGAGAAATCACCACCTTCACACTTTCAGAGAGGAAACTAAACAGGTAAAGCTTGGAATAGTGATGTAGTTAATCACTCAGTCAAAGTCAGAGTATCTTTATTTGTCTCCCCAAGGAGAAATTAGTTTCGGATAAAGAGATTGCGACATGAAGATTTCAACAAAGACAAAACACAGAAACGGTTAAAGACAAAAAGTACGTAAAACATTAAGGCTACTCAGAGAACTGTGCAAACTAGCAAAAAGTGAGGTGTCGCTTTGAAAATGAATTAAGTGTCTTGCTGAAAGTCTCCTCACCTGTGAGAGGGATCTTGAAGGGGTTGATGGATCGCGCAGGAAGCACAGGCTGATGCACATTCACATTACCGTCTAATTCCCTTAATTTTATATCATAAATGAGTGAAGTCTGAAATGCAAAAAGATGAGCATTACAAACAAGGTACAAAGCAGATCAGCATCAAACACTCACTCATAGTTGATCTTTAAAAACACTACTGATGTAGCACTTTCAGCCAATCATAAAATGAGTACCCATTTCCAAAATCCATAAATTCACTTGAACAATTTAAAGAAGATTTAAATGTATCAATTTAAAATGTCAATATTGTTTAATTGATATTGACCATCATTTTTATATCAGTGCAACCCTAATATTTTTAAGAAATATAAAACGCTAGGAGAATAATGTGAATCCCAGAGGACTAGCAGAGTAAATTGTGTACACAGTCAAATGAGATAAAGTGCCCCAATTATGTTTTTTAAAGGTTCCTAATTTCCTACAACATGCATCCAAGGTAAAAATACACTTTAATTTTCTCACAACACACACTGCAGCATTACTGGTTACCTCAGTGTCTAAATTCAGTCTCTCTAAACCAAAAACTACAGTGTTTGATGAATGTTTCACTATACCCCCATATAAAGATACATTTATCTCTATTATATACAACAAGCTACAAACAATGTCTTCCCCCTCGTCCAACAAATATAAAGATAGCTGGGAGAAGGACATGGGTATCCATATTCATCAGGGAAGAATCTCTGAAATACATACACTCCTGCTCCAATAATATGAGACATTGTCTTATACAGTTCAAAATAATACATAGGCTTCACTTCTCAAAAGTAAAGATCCACAACATTTTCCCGAATGCTATCAAACTGTGATAAATGTCAGTCCCTCAATGCAACACTTTTTTTTTTTTTTGTCCTAAAGCTGGTCAGATGTATTTAATGTACTGTCAAGAATTTTTAAGATTACATTACTACCGGAACCATTGTTGATTATCCTTGGCACATCACAGCACATCACAAATTTGACTTCAGCCCAGCAGCAGTTCATTTCCTACTCTCTTATTACTGCAAAAAAGTTACTCCTGATGTCATGGAAAGGACCAGAAATACCCACTGTCAAAATGTGGCTTCGGGACATGTCCAATACACTACATCTGGAAAAAATTAGATATTTGTTGAAGGACAATCTTTCAGGTTTTAATAAGATCTGGCAACCCTTTATAGACTTCTTACAATCAGTCTCTGTATAAATACTTATTTCCTTTTACTTTATCCATATAAATTATTATTGTACTTTCTGCTACAAAACTTTATTCTACTTCCGCTTTGTCTGTTTCTGTTTTTGTCAATATGTACAGTTATACAAAAATATTTGAGCCTCTCTCTTTTTTTTTTAATTGAATTTTCATATAATACAAATATAACAAAACATCAACCACGCCCAAAAAATAAAATAAATAATAATAATAATAAAATAAATAAAAATAAAAACTCAGCCTCTCTTGAATTGTTGATCGGAAACTGTATAAGATATATATATATATATATATATATATATATATATATATATATATATATGCCCGTTAAAAAACGTTACAAACAAAAACTACAGTGTTTGAGGGTCAAAGCAGATATTGTTCGCGGGCAGCCAATGAAGACCACAAGTAGGCATTATGCAAATTTGTTCCAAACCTACGTAGGTTCATGCAGGAAGTATAAGTGTTATGACTGACGACTCGTTTAGGCAATTCAGAATTGGTTCTTTCTTTTGGGAGACAATAACTCCATGCATCTGCATTTTGATCTGTGAAACTTTGCAGAACTTTTACATTCACAAACACACTGCATGAAAGGTATTGTCCAAAAAAGCATAATGGGGCACTTTAATATCATCTGAGCACTTGTCAAACTCACCTGTGAGCTCTGATGGTGCACCACAACCAGATTATCCACCACGTTCAGTGCAAACTTGCCCGTGGTGTTCAGTTTGAGCATATGAGTCTTCTTACAGGTGCCTTCTCTGCAATTAAAACCAAGCAGGAACAAGTTAGAAAAACAAAAATGCTTGAATACAGATCTATATGGCCTCAACATTGTTTATCTGATTGTGACCTGGGCAGATGATAGAGGACCACCTCTGCTCCAGGACTGTTAGTGGTTCTGGAGTGATGCTTCAGGTACATCACATACAGCTGATCGTAACTACAGTTGAGAGAAAGAGTGTGACTACCGGGCTTCACAGTCACATTATTGCATTTTATTTCATTTTATTTGGCTCAAGTGCTCATACACACATTGTGGCCACAGCGATGTCTCGTTCAGAGAGGCTGAGCTTGGCTGGTTTGGGAACGGCTGGCAGCTCAATCTCAAATTTGGACATCTTTGACATGGTCGCACTCTAAAGAAAATCATTTTAATATTAGAGAAGCTAGTTTTAAGATGTAACAATCCAGTATCAGGAACTCAAAGGGGCTTTTCACACTGAGTTTAACCCCAGGTTATCTCCATTCTAAACTCTTGCTTTTAACCCTGGATACAGGAATATTTCAGACTTGTAATTTAAAAGCATTTGTTTTTACCCTGGATAATGAAACAATGATTTGGAGTGAGGTTAGCACTATTTTTGCGCTGTTGTCCCCACATTGCATTGGCAAAACTGTGCAGAGTAAAACGGTGCGGTGTTAGAATGTTAGCTAGATTAGCCAATCACATGCCTTATATACACATGCTTGGAAACATGAATAAATTATGTATATAATAGGGCTGTCAAACGATTAATCGCATCCAAAATAAAAGTTTTTGTTTACGTAATATATGTGGGGGCACTGTGTATAATTATTTTATATATATAAATACACACACATGCTTGTATACAGAAATATTTTCATGTATATACTGTCTATAGATTTATCTATAATTTATATTATATATAAATATTTTTTTCTTGAGTATACATGTGTGCATGTGTGTGTATTTATATATACAAAATAATTATACACAGTGCACCCACATATATTATGTAAACAAAAACTTTTATTTTGAATGCGATTAATCGCAATTAATCGTTTGACAGCCCTAGTATATAAACAGTCTTTTCAACGTTTGAGGGGAAAAAGGTCAAATAGTGACAAAAAAACTCAACAAATGGAAGGAAAAAGGTAACATTATTATTATTACCTTTTTAGTCGTAAACATGATAGTACAGTCAGCAATTTATAATCTAAATATCCAGCATTAGTTGTTAAATTACAAACAAGACTCTTAAAGTGTGAAAGCCCTAAAGTTACTGAGAAACACTTTACTTTGGGTACAACTGAAGTCAATGTGTTTTACTGTTGCCCTCTTGTGGTTGAAATCTGCAGATGCAAAACTCTTGCACGCCTGAAAATAACAAACACAAACACCAAACTCACCTTGAAAGCAAATGGCTGCAGCACATTGCCCTGTACGGTGGTGGAAAGGAGAAGAACAGCAGTCTCTGGGCAATACATGTACCAGTTCACATTGATGCTCTGGCTCTTTAAGAGCTTCAGGGTTCGTTTATCGGGCAGCACCTGAACAGAGGAGAAACAAGGATTCTGTATGAACAAAACGACTTCAGTTAATTAACTCATTCGATTTAAGGTGTCACCTCACCTGATAGAATTCTATTCCCTGGTCAGTGACGAATACAATCTCATTCCAGTTGGTCCAACAAAACCCGAGAATACTGGCATTTTTTGTCTGAGGATGGTAAATGAAAATAGCAAAAACATGTATTATGTATTCAAAATATCTGATTGGTGCCGGTTAGATTTTTAAATGTTTCTGAAAGAAGTTTTACCAAGGCTGCATTTATTTGATCAGTAAAAAAAAAACAACAAAAAAAAAACAGTTATTTTGTGAAATATTTGAACAATTTAATGTTATTACATTAAATTATTTAATAATAAAATAATTATTACATAATTATTAAATAATTATTTATTATAATAATAATAATTATTATTATTATTATTAAATAAAAAATGTAATAGCCTTTAAAATTTAATTTAATTCTGAAATCATTTGGAGCTCAAGAAACATTTCATATTACCATCAACGTCGAAAATAATGTGCTGCTTAATATTTTTGCTGAAATCATGATACCTTTTTAAATCAGGATTCTTTGATGAATACAAAGTTCAAAAGAACAGTATTTTAAAAAAAAAAATAGAAATATTTTGTAACATTAAAAATGTCTCTTTTGATCAATTTAATGCATCCTTGCTGAATAAAAGTATTAATTTCTACAGTATTAACAACTTTTGAACGGTACTGTATATACATAAATAAATAAAGCAAACAAATGAAAAACAGCAATTGACTTGAAGAGTGTGTTAACGTCAATCTTTGTTTGTATAGGGATATACCTTGCACTCATGGGAGAATTCCAAGTGTGGATAGTCAGGAATAAAGTTTATGAAATCCTAAAAAAAAAAGGAAAGAAAGAAATTCTTTAAAAGGGAACATGCAAACAATAGATGAATTTATTGTGACGGCAACCACCAACGAATAATACTCACAACTGATTTTGTAGTGCGCTGCACAGCTAAGATTTTGTTCCCTAATGAGAATTTGATACACTTCACCTCTCCTTTGTCATCCATTCTGTCAAACAAAACACAATTTTTAAGCATCTAGTGTTGTTATATTTAACTAAAAAACTATTAAACATAGTGTTCAGTAACTAAAATAAAGCTGATTTCAAATAAAATAGAAATATTAGGAAATAATAGGAAAAACTTAAATGAAAATAAAAAATGTTGCTTTGACAATAAGAATTAAACTATTAAAATTGAAATAAAAAAAATAATTAAAGGTATATAGAAATAATAAAACTAAAGTAACATTAAAATTAAACTAAATAAAAATAAGAGCTAATTCAAATATTAACAATTACTATTATAGTATATACATAATAATAGTAAACACACAAAACACTGTACACCAAGCAAATGAGAATATAGAAAAATTCCGAATCAGGTTGACTTACCTGAAAGCCACTGAGCTCTTGTCATCTGGTCCTTTAACCACAACACCTGTGGCCCCACCTGACCGTACAGCAAACACCTACATCACATCAAACATGCACTATTATAATCATAAAGCATAACTCATCGTGACAGATAACTAACATAAGTCTAAATCACACATATATGATCACTTACCCTGATACCAATTTTTTTTGTAAATGTGTTCAATGGATCTACCATGATAATATTTGAAGCATTTGGATTAAAACGAATAGCAAAGTATATGCAAAAGGACTATGGTATAATAAACTTATAAAACGGATGACTACAGTACATGATGACTGCACATAATACAGTTACAGTAAAGGAGTTAACATTAATCTAAAGTAGTAGTATATTCATAAACTAAAAAAGGCTAATCCATGTATGTATTAGTAACTACGTGGAGTGAATATGATGAACACTGCAAAGGAAAACATAGGAAAGCTACCTATCGACACAGCATTGATCTCTTCATGTAATTATTACACTTCAAATTATCAAACGTGTTCTCACCTGTTTATTCGCCTCGTCAAAAAACACATTGTTGACGCTCGACGCGTTCTCAAACTGCACGGGGTTTTCACTGAGCTCTAGATAATATTCGTCACTCATATCGTTTAATAAAGAGTCCTTTAGCGTTGTGTTTTTACCGGAATTTAGCTATTTGTTTATCTATTAATGTTAGACTTTAGCTAGTGTTTCCACTTCCGCATCCGTCAAGCGTCAGAGCAGTCATGTGATGATCAAGCAATTTGTTGCATTACCGCCACCGCTGGACTGGAGTGTATAACAGGAGATATATTCCCTATAAAATTTTATTCTTTTCAAAAGCCCTGTATCTTTTAAAAACAAAAAATATTCAAATATATTTTCATTGGTTATTACTTGAGCAATAAGCCTCTCCATATCTTGATCATATTTTAAACAATGAATCAAGTATGCACTACTGCTTCAGGGATAGGCCTTACACAATACCCAGTTACCATCAACATGTTTTAGAAAATAAGATTTAGAATTAGAAATAAGGTATGTGACGTCATATGAAAAATTGCTCTTCTTTTGTGTGAAACGTATAAGACAATATAATACGATTTTTTTTTCATTTAAAAAATTATCATCTATTTGTTTATTGGTGGCCAGAGCCGTAATCCTAGTTTGGCATTTTATAATACAGTACAACCATAATTTATATATTTGTAAGTAGGCTAAACTCATAGACACATACACTAGACCTCACCTTGGGGTTCTAAAGGCTAGATGTGTCGTCACCGCTGCTGGCCAATGGAGGTCGACGTCGCACCTGGCGGCCATCTTGTCACAGGCAGCTCGCTCCCTCGTAACATTGTGTTAATGGTACATGCACTATTTAAATAACCATGACTTGCTCAATTTTCTACCGATTTTCAAACGGTTTGGTTTGTTAGAAATGTCAGAGATGTAGTTATGACACTGCATGCTTATGAATAAAAAGTGTATAAATAAATAATCATCCAGATAATTATAGCCACGTTAATAACGTTTGTAAGAAACCAAACCGTTTGTAAATCGGTCAAGATTTCAACGAGATAACAGTATTTGTGTTCGTGCTGACCACTCATCTTACATCAGCTTGTCTGTGACAAGATGGCCGCCGGTGATGACGATAGAAACTCCGCCGTAACACATCTAGCCTTTATATACATATCTATGGTTCTAAGCATGCGTCAAACTAGGGTCAAAACTGCCGCCATCTTGGAACAGGGGTCTTGTCATAGGAAGTAGCGAGGTAACGCTGCTATCTCTGCCTTTACTTCGAATTTATTGATGGTGGCGGACTTTTGTGCAGTGTATGATGTTCACGGATGAAATCTGAACTAGGAAGAATGTTTAAAAAAAATTCTTTCTGGAATCAATGATAAATACATGTCTGACCGTTGGAACAAACCAAAACACCTATAAAAATCGCTTTCATGATGATTTATGGTGATTTTATCATAGAGGATTTTATTTCCGTTAGACCTGTGTCTACTACATTGACGCTGATGCATTAAAGTCCTATGATTAAAGTAGAGGGGCTCCCCTGTTTCAAGATGGCGGCTCTATTGACACATTCGTTCCAATGAACTGCCGTAGCCAAGGTGAGGTCTAGTGTCTATGGTTTCCCTAGAGAAGAACAACTCAGCAGGTGACGAGGGAGTCCCACAACACACAGAAAATTGTATTGTATAAAAAATATCCATCTCTATTAGCTCTAGCTACACTGGACAGCATATCAAAAACCTCTTCGTTCCTCTCTGGGGACAGCGTAGATGAGAAAAAAGGAAAGCAAGCTAATAGAACAAGTTCACTGGAAATTATTAACATTTACACGCAAACAGGGCCTGAAACTAACACCCGACCACCTGCCGAACGCGGGTGAATTTTGCCATTGTGCCACATTGGAATTCACAAGAATACACAGCAACATTATTTTGGTTTAATAAACTTTATTTAAACTTTCGTTTGGAGTTAAGTGCGCACACTCTTTAAAGTTTAGTTTAAGTTTATTCTTACCGTCCTTTTTGTGTTTGTTTGATGTGCCTGAGCATGGCGTCTGAATTCCGTGAGCTGGTGCACCAGTCAAAGGGATTCGAGCAGGAAACATTTGACGTATTTATAGGGTTCCAGCCGATGATTGGACCACAACCATTCCGGTTTCTTCTCCGGGGAACTCCAAGGACTATTTTGCTTGTTTTTCTTTTGTTTGTTTATAAGAAGTATATTTATTAAGTGAAGTCACTTGAAAGTATTATTTGAGGTGTTTGTTTATGTATATTGGGTGTTTTCATATTCGTTTATTGTGTGTAATAATGGTCATTATACGTCTGTATATCCCCCTTTATGTGTTAATTGGTGCTGGCCATGTTCTGTAAGCCCTTAACGTCTGTAAATGTAAAAAACAAAAAAACAAAAAAACAAAACCTCTGTAAATGTTTGAGAGTGAATCACAGCCAAATTAATTGTCACATGCAGAGCCAATAAATGTGTTTCTTTTATTCTTAAACCAGCGCATTTTAGGCTGACCTTATAGCTGAAATATTGTATTCAGTTCTGCTCCACAACAAATATAGAAGGAAAATAATATTTCGCAACTTTTATATAGTGATTGTAATGGTAGTCTGTTCCCATACCACAAAGCCTATAGCCAGACAATTAACTGAAAATACATTAACATGCCAATAATAAAAAATATCTTTACAAATAGTTTACATTTCTATACAATAGGAATTAATTTTAATTATATTTCTCGGCCTCTGAGATGTCATCAGTGACCTAGACCGGTATAGAATAGTTTTTCTACCAAATATGACACCAATTTCAAAATATAGAAAAAAAAAAATCAGATCCATTTTCCATCAATCTTTTTCTTTTTTTAAGCTATACACATACAGTTCCATTATTCAAACAAATAAATTATGTACAGTAGCAGAATGAAAATGTCAGCAGAACAAAGATGAATATTCTGAAGCTTTTTCTGTAAATCTGCCATACAAAAATAGAGTTCATTATGACACACTCCATACCGGATGACATCATAGAGAACGGAAACAATGTGACTACTACATGTCGTTCCGAATAACACACAGCTATGCATGATAAAAACAAAATACAGTGACAATGTACACACAATATCATCTTTACAGTATCTTTACAAATTATGACACATTGAGAAATAATTTTTTTTTTTTAAGTTGCAGTGGTCTGACAATATTTCAGTCACACTGATGTGTACAGTATAAGTTGGAGTCTAATGAAACTAATATGGCAGTACGGAGCTAAAACTTTCATTAAATCAAATACTTGACTTTTAGTGGATTCGGTTTGGGAATCAAAAATATATTTTGATCCATGGAGAAGAATTACACAAGTAAATATTACACAAAAAACATTTTCAGAAAGCCTAAACTGGCTAGGAAATAAGTAGGAGCGTGTGTGCAAAAATAAATCATAAGAATAATAAAAAAAAAATTAAGATATATATATTATAATTCTAGAATTACTTAAATTCTCTAGTAATACTCAAGGTTTTGAAAATGCCAAGTTACATTTTTCGGACATTTAAGGCTCATTTTCCACACTTTGCTCAAATAAGTCATCCTTTGGTGGTGGGGTGGGGGGGTTAAAGTTTAAAATCAAACTTTAGTGTTTGCATGATGAACTTAAAAATCACATTTTGATTTGCACATATCCTGTAAAAGTCAAATATGATTGAATGTGCCAACATTATTAAATGAAAAAACAGCAGTTGTGACTAGCAGATGCTAAACTTGTCCAAATATGTGCCCTGCGTCTAATCAGCCAATCACGAGTCTTCGTGGCCTCTTAGAGAAGAGACGTCCGTCTTCACAGAGTTTCATGTCTTCTCTTCAATGCAGAGTTGATTTCCTCTCTGGATGCAGAACTCTAAAAAAAAGACTGTATTTGCACTGCATTCTGACATCAATATCATTCATCCCATCACCATATTAATGAATAAATGGATTGATTAAACTGTAAAAAAGCATTTACATACATCTATGAAATAAAATACAGAGGACATAAATCAACTTACCTTCAATTGTCAATATCAGACACATGATTCTCCATCTGAAACACGAATAAAAAAAAATCATTTGTAACATTTTTTTTTCTTTCAATTCAAAGAATCCTGGGAAAGAAAAAAAATGTTAGCATCACAATTATTTTTTAACATTGATAATAATAATAATAATAATAATTAGGGCTGTCAAAACGATTTATCGCATCCAAAATAAAAGTTTGTGTTTACATAATATATGTGGGTGCACTGTGTATAATTATTTTAGATATATAAATACACACACATGCTTGTATATATTTAAGAAATATTTTCATGTATATTCTGTATATAGATTTATTATGGATAAACTTACTTAAATAAAAACTTAAATCTATATATTCTGTATATAGATTTATTATAGATAAACTTATTAGTCCTGTAAAGTCTAAACATTGTTTATTTATTGTCTTCTCTGAGATCTAACTTGCTTTGTGTAATTGTTATTTACTTTCCCTTTTATCTGTGCTATATATATTTTTTTTTATTTAATTTTTTTTTTTTCTGGGAGGGGGTTGCATTAAAGGGACTAAGGGGAGAAAAAAAGGGAACTAAAATATCATTAACACTGATGTTCACTGATGCTTTTGACTGATGTTCATGTTCAATAAAAAGCAAAAAAATAAAAAATAAAAAAATAATTTATATATAAAATATTTATATTTATATATAATATAAATTAGATATAAATCCATATACAGAATATACATGAAAATATTTCTTAAATATATACAAGAATGTGTGTGTATTTATATATCTAAAATAATTATACACAGTGCCCCCACATATATTATGTAAACACAAACTTTTATTTTGGATGCGATTAATCGTTTTGACAGCCCTAATAATAATACATGTATCTTGAACAGAAAATAAGCATATTAAAATGATTTCTGAAGGATCAAGTCTCAAGACTTGATTAAAATTCATCTTTGCCAACACAGCAATAAATTCCATTTTAAAAATATATTCAAATAATGGTGTCCAACTGAGTTAAAAACGGTCCATGACCTTATATCAAACTAATATATGGAACTCATTCACATCATCCAACAGCCCGTACTTTTTCAGACGGACAAATGATCAATAAAAGAAGAGCAGATGTACTCCAGCGATCCATCAACGGAGAAAGAGCAGCTCTCAAAACACCTTGGGATTCACTTGCTCAATACTTACATTAAAAGTCTAGCTAATTTAAATCTGTATTGTTTGGGGACCCGCGTTAGAGATCACAGTCCTGACCTGAAATGTGGGTAACATGCCATTGGGAATCTTTCCAGCGGGAGTTCGCCTTGAGGTTTCCCTCTCATTTCCAGTTTAGGAAAATGGAAGAGCTCATTAAAATGCAGTCTGCCTGTCTCCTCAGTGGGAAGCACATCCTAAATCTTAAATTGACTTTGCTGTTGGTGGTGGTGCTGCTGGACCGTAGTGTCTCCAGAGGTTCTGACTCCGTTTTAATTACGGAGCGTGACAGGTGAGGGTTAAGAGAACTCGGGAGCAGCCCAGCGGAACCTCGTCAGCTCCTGCTCTCCCAACCCTGCGTCTCCCGTGTCCGCAACGATGAATAAATCTGCAGAATTAGCTTCAACAGGGCTTTTCAGACCCACGGCTGCCAGCGAGGCTCGCCGGGGGGCGAACGTACCAGATCAGTGCTGCCTTCTTCATCGTAGTCATCCTCGCCACCATCTGTCATTTCTCCCGCCTCCGCATCCAGCGCTCCCTCTCCTCCCTCCTCTCCGGAGTTATCCGCCGTCTCCGATATCGACTCCTCATGCAAAGAGTCGCAGTTCTCCTCATATTTCCTATGAGGCTCTGAAAAAAAGATTATTTGTGACGATTATGATTTATATCATTTATGTTTTCATCCTCATATCATTCTAAACCCGTATGACTTGTATGCAAATATACATCTGGGCTGTCAAACGATTAATCGCGATTGATCGCATCCAAAATAAAAGTTTGTGTTTACATAATACATGTGGGTGAGCTGTGTATAGTTATTTTGTGTGTATATAAATATAAATACACACACATGCATGTATATTTAAGAAAAATTAAAAATAATATTATAAAATATTTATATTAGGGCTGTCAAATGATTAATCGCATTCAAAATAAACGTTTGTGTTTACGTAATATATATGGGCGTAGTGTGTATAATTATTTTGTATATAAATAGACACACATGCATGTATATATTTAAGAAAAATCTGAAAGTATATACTTTATATAGATTTATATATAATTAATATTATGTATAAATATTTGATATATTAAGAACACATTATTCTTAAATATATACATGCATGTGTGTCTATTTATATATACAAAATAATTATACACATTACGCCCACATATATTACGTAAACACAAACTTTTATTTTGAATGCAATTAATCGCGATTAATCGTTTGACAGCCCTAATTTATATATTATATAAATATAAATACACACATGCATGTATATTTCGGAAAAAATATAAATAATATTATAAAATATTTATATATTATATACATGAAAATATTTCTTAAATATATACAAGCATGTGTGTGTATTTATATATATAAAATAATTATACACAGTGCACCCACATATATTATGCAAACACAAACTTTTATTTTGGATGCAATTAATCGCGATCAATCGTTTGACAGCCTTGCTTAGTAAAAAATATATTTTTTTTTGTATATATTAAAATACATATAAATTAAATAGAACAGTTTACTGAACCTTCAGACAAAATATACAAGGAAATGTTTGTTGAGTTTCATATTTTTGATATGTAGTATGATAAGAGAATATGGCACTCACACTCGAGGAAGAAGAAAAACACCCCTGTTATTCAGAGACACAAACTGAGCAAAAATATGCAATTGTTGACAGTTATATGGCCAAAAAGTCTGATAGCTTGTAATGTAAGTTACATCTTTAAAGCAGTTTAGCAGGCAACCTGCATTAAATGGCATATACATATCAGTCGTCACTCTATAATCTCTCCCAATAACATGTCTTAAGATATTTAAATGCTTTTTTAATTGACTAAATTAAGATATTTAGATGCTTTTTTAATAATGTTTTTTTATTTAATACAATTTTAATGGACTTTCTTTAATCGTAATATTTTATACATTTTAACTTGATTTCTACCCACCTTATTTTTAGACAAATCAAGTAAACTTAAGTTGCTTCAGTCCAGTGAGTGATCATCTTGAAATATTACTAACAATACAAGTTTTTTTTTTTAATAAAAGACAGATTTCACAGTAATAATTCAATAAATAATATTTAGAAATAAAATGTCCAAAATTGAGTTGGCCCAACTCAATTATTAATATTTAGAATTAAAATGTCCAAAATTGAGTTGGCCCAACTCAATAATTAACAACGTACCACAATCTGAAGGGGGTTGAATTAACCTAAAAGGCATGTAGGAAATTGTGTACAACAGTGCTTTGTTGATCATATAGAGGGCTTAGGGGTTTATAATGATAAAAGGAACAAAAGTCAAGTCATATGGGTTTGGAGAGAATAGTAATTTTTCAGGTGATCTATGTCTTTAATCTTAAATCAAAAGACCTAAAGTTTGACTCTAGAATCCGAGACTGCAGTTCCTCTACTGGTCAACATGGTGAAATGGGATTTGCTATATTAAAACAGTGCAAGATTGGCTTTATAACACTTATGACAAATTGGCCGCTGTCTCCTCGCCTGTCACAGAGATAGATGGCGTATACGCACTCCCAATATTTCTCCCCGTACAGCCGATGTTTGCGACCCTGTCCTGCAGGACTGGATTTTATTTCGTCTCTCCTATAGCTCTGTCTGACTCACCACACTCAGACCTCTGCTGTTTCTCGATCTTGTCCAGGCGGCCGAGAAGAGAGTCGATCTTCGTCTTGATCTGAGTCAGTTCACGTTTGATAGTCAGGAGTTGATCGGTTTTCACTGCTGGAGAAGAAAATGCAATAAAAACATGATTTCAGGAGATAACAGCGCATCCACGTTCATGCTTTCATCACTAGAGATAATGTCAGACAACTTGTTCAGGCCTGCTGGTTCTAAACTAAGAGTTAAAGAAGTGCCTGTCTTTGCTGTTTTTAATTCAGCTCTTTAGCTCTTATCTCATACAGACACGCTCGGCCGACGATTCGTGTACCAGTGCTAACACTTAAAGTTGTAGTTCAGTCCTAAAGATGAACTAGGCCGTTTACAATCTTGCTTTATGACATTGTGCTCATGAGCAAGACATTCACCCATGGTCACCCTGAAAGACTCTCTATTAGGGCTGCACAATTAATCGAATTTGTAATCGCGATTACAATTATGGATGCCACAATTATGTAATCGTTCAAAGGCACAATTATAAAAAAGTCCACTTACATTTTTCTGTGTTTACAATGTTTGTTTTTTTACAGCTTATCTTAAGGTTTTTTCCCCATTGTTTTAATTTTAGTTAGTGTAACATTATAATTAGCATTAAAGCAACACTATCTAACATTGTTTACTTATAATAATGTTTCCAAAATCTTATCAGTGGTTCATCAAGTCGTAACAGGGTGAAAGCTACCCTATCTCGTACGAATTAGTACGAGTGATTCAAAAGTGGCTAATTCGTACTAATTCATACGACCTCACTCGTACGATTTGTCTAAACCCACGTGACGGTTATGTTTAGGGGCGGGGTCAGGGGTAGGTCATCCGTACGAATTCATACGAATTGGCTAATTCGTAAAATATGTACGATTTAGCAAAATCGTACTAATTCGTACGAGTGAGGTCGTACGAATTGTTACGAATTAGCCACCTCGTAAAATTCGTACGAATTCCCGTGAGATCGGGTTGGGTGAAAGGCACTTCTGCCGTCGCC
Source organism: Cyprinella venusta (assembly GCA_038021265.1). Taxonomy (NCBI): domain Eukaryota; kingdom Metazoa; phylum Chordata; class Actinopteri; order Cypriniformes; family Leuciscidae; genus Cyprinella; species Cyprinella venusta. Next base: position 26,311,890 of record CM075884.1, read on the forward strand.
TGAAGGGGTCTGTATCACTTTTACTGGCACTTAAAAGTAACTGTAACTTCGGGGTTTGCGTAGGAACCCGACCACAAAAAGAACTACAAAATTCGACTGCTTTACATCAAGCACTACAATAGTAATTATTTCGCTTTTCTTCGTTTCTGATGTCGCAATACATCATCCTTTCATGAAATCATGTAACATACTCTACTTTGTCTGTGGACATCGTTCATTCTAAAGCCGCTGCTGGACAGCAAGAGTGCGTGCGATGGTAGGCTAAATTATTTACGACAGCGGCAATGGACAATTTTGTTTCCAAACAGTAGGGCGACCGAAGAGGAAAAGATACTTGGTGTTACTCTAAACCATAGAAAAGCATTGAAAGTTTTTCAGGAGTTTTCAGCCGTTTTATTTTGATATAACAATTTGCATGCCGTCGCTTCGAACAATGGCATAAAGCTGTTCAAAACATCATTCAATGTAAATTGTGATAATCGTAATTAATAATCGCAATTATAATTTCAAGGCAATAATCGACAATTATGATTTTTGTCATAATCGTGCAGCCCTACTCTCTATACAATTAATATGGGATGAAAAGCCTCTGCTCGATGCCTGCTAGCTGCTAATTTCTGTAAATACTCTGTGCTTTAAATATTCCACAGCTCCTTTTTTTCATCTGGCAGCTGTCAGACTAATCTCCCTCAGATGACTACACCATTGGACACACATTGAATCTAATAAACATTTAAAATCAGCAGGCCGCTCTGAGCAAACAAGAATGAACTTCTAACTGAAAGCCCGAATAGGCTAGAAAAAGGGCAGCTAATGGTATCCAATGCAGGATCACTTTAAAATATGGAAATGGTTTTTGACATCTTTCAAAGCTACTAAGCGTAACTGCAGACATTTAGGTGGAATGTTCTGCTTTCATGTGGTTAGAAATCAGCCCAAAACCTCACCTCCTATAGATCTGTTTTACATGCTGAGGGCCAGATTTACTAAACAGGGCAAATTAGCAGGAGGATGCAATGCCATGAGTGCACCGATGGGAGTGGAAAGTTCTGCGCGTGATCTACTGATGACACACACATTCAAGATCCAGACCGATCTCATGAAATGACGTATGTACAGTATGACTTGAAAGTAGCGTGTGTGTTTATGCAAAAGTCATGATGTCATGTTGCAAGATTAGATTATTCCAAACACAACAGTTCGTTCAGTAACTAAACAAAGGGAATCTCTTACATTTGAATCATTCAATCAAGCGATTCGTTCGAAAATGCTAAATTCATTCAGGAACTAAACAAGTGACTTTATTTGTGTGAGCCTCATTCATTTACAACGTTCTTGAATCTTTCAAGTGATTCGTTTGACAACGCCATTTCATTCATGAACGAAAGATCAGAAAAATATGATTTAAAATCACTGATTCATTAATGATTAGATTAGTTCAAACACAACAGTTCATTCAGTAACTAAACAAAGGGAATCTCTTACATTTGAATCATTCAATCAAGCGATTCGTTCAAAAATGCTAAATTCATTCAGGAACTAAACAAGTGACTTTATTTGTGTGAGCCTCATTCATTTACAACGTTCTTGAATCTTTCAAGTGATTCGTTCGACAACGCCATTTCATTCATGAACGAAAGATCAGAAAAATATGATTTAAAATCACTGATTCATTAATGATTAGATTAGTTCAAACACAACAGTTCATTCAGTAACTAAACAAAGGGAATCTCTTACATTTGAATCATTCAATCAAGCGATTCGTTTGAGAATGCTAAATTCATTCAGGAACTAAACAAGTGACTATTTGTGTGAGCCTCATTCATTTACAACGTTCTTGAATCTTTCAAGTGATTCGTTTGACAACGCCATTTCATTCATGAACGAAAGATCAGAAAAATATGATTTAAAATCACTGATTCATTAATGATTAGATTAGTTCAAACACAACAGTTCATTCAGTAACTAAACAAAGGGAATCTCTTACATTTGAATCATTCAATCAAGCGATTCGTTCGAGAATGCTAAATTCATTCAGGAACTAAACAAGTGACTTTATTTGTGGGAGCCTCATTCATTTACAATGTTCTTGAATCTTTCAAGTGATTCGTTTGACAACGCCATTTCATTCATGAACGAAAGATCAGAAAAATATGATTTAAAATCACTGATTCATTAACGAACAAAAAATTTTTTTTTTCTTCCGAATCATTCAGAGACTCACTGGTAAGACAAGTTTGAATAGTTGCTTCATTCATGAATAGTCTGGAAATCTTGTTTCTAAAACATAAGTTACTGTTTTAATAGACTGAATGACAGCAGAAAATGCAGCATGCTCTCCTTGAGAAAGCTTGACGCTTTGCCATCGCCGCCTTCAGCCCTGATAACACAGCGTGACCCAGCACTGCTGTCACACCGCTGCCAGCTTTCCCACTACCTCACAAAATGGTGTCACCTGCCATCACCCGCCCGAGGCAGAGAGCTCTGCGTGTGTAGGTGTTTAGTTGACAAAGCGTCGCATCTAATGAAATTCAATGAACGCGTTTGCGTGCAACCATTTAAATGGTTTCAAAACTCCACATACAACATGTCCAAAAACTGCCTTTAAGATCACAAATGTGAATACGGAAGGAGTGTTAATCTGCACAACCTATGGAACCTACGTTTTTGACAGATGAGAGTTAACTTACTCTTCATCGCTCGTTTTAAGATGTGTACTTTGGAATAATTTAGAAGGACGTGTGGTGGGCAGTAGGATACACTACAGTGGTGTGAATAAGTGTTTGCCCCCATGCTAAAGTTGCCTAAAAAGAGGAATAAAAAATCATCTTTTGGATATTAATCTTAATGCCTTAATTAGAAAAATGAGGAAAACTCCAACCTTTAAGGACACAAATTTTCTTTGTGAATGAATAATGTATCATAAATAAATAAATGTTTTTCCTTAAAATACAGGGTGCATAAGTCAGGACACCCCTATGTTAAAATCCCATAGAGTCAGGCAGATTTTTATTTTTAAAAGCCAGTTATTTCATGGATCCAGGATAATATGCATCCTGATAAAGTTCCCTTGGCCTTTGGAATTAAAATATCCCCACATCATCATACACCTTCCACCACACCTAGAGATTGGCATGGGGTACTTTCCATAAGATCATCTTTCAATGCAAATCAAACCAGCTATTAGGCTAACTGAAGTAAAACCATGCCAATCTCTAGGTGTGGTGGAAGGTGTGTGATGATGTGGGGATATTTTAATTCCAAAGGCCAAGGGAACTTTATCAGGATGCATATTATCCTGGATCCATGAAATAACTGGCTTTTAAAAATAAAAATCTGCCTGACTCTATGGGAATTTAACATAGACTTATCCTGACTTATGCACCCTGTATTTTAAGGAAAAACATTTATTTATTTATGATAAATTATTCATTCACAAAGAAAATTTGTGTCCTTAAAGGTTTGAGTTTTCCTCATTTTTCTAATTAAGGCATTAAGATCAATATCCAAAAGATGATTTTTTATTCCTCTTTTTAGGCAACTTTAGCATGGGGGCAAACACTTATTCACACCACTGTACATGCATCAAGTTTCTAGATTAAAATGGAAGAGAAAAGGACACCGGGGCTAGTTGTCACAAGTTTTAAGCCTTCTTAAAATTTAGTAACTTTTATAAAATAAGATTACAATTTGTTTTGCCATAGCTAAGATTTCTAAAGGATCATGTGATCCTGAAGACTGGATTATTGCCTGCTGAAAATTCAACTTTGCATCACAGGAATAGATTACATTTTATAAAGTATTAAAATTACAACTTTTTTTAAATAGTAATATTGTGATATATCATCACAGTCTTTACTGTTTTTTTTTTTAAATCAAATACAGACAGCTTTGACTAACTATTTTCATGCCCCTGTCTTTCCTAAGTTTTTCTTTATTTTTTTTAATCACCTTTTTGCCATGAGTTCATTTTCAATGGCCCTTATGGAGTGACAAATTAAAAAGTGGTATTAATAGGAGGCCACAAAAGCTTCATGCATTATAGAATTAGCAAATTCTATTTAAAATATTTAAATTGAAATAGTTACAGTTAAAGTTCCATTACCCAAAATTATTTCACAGGCAGATGAAGCAGGATTTGTCACTCTAGTTTATGGGTGATGAAAATTGCAGTAGTTGTGTTTACAGCAAATTTCAGATATCCTCTACTAGGGATGGGCAACGATTAATCGCGATTAATCGTTAGCAAAATAAAAGTTTGTGTTTACATAATATATGTGTATGTAGTGTGTATAATTAATTTGTATATATAAATACACACATGCATGTATATATTTAAGAAAAATGTGTTATTAATATGTCAAATATTTATATTTATATATAAAATTAATTATGTCTAAATATATATAAAGTATATGCATGCAAATATTTCTTAAATATATACATGCATGTGTGTGTATTTATATACACAAATTAATTATACACACTACATACTTGTGTTTTCTGGTGACAGAATGAAAAACAAAAAAAGTCACAATTCTGATCTTAAAGACTGCATTTTCATCAGCAGTTGCTTTGAGCAAAACAGCCAAAGTAAACTTTTCGAGCCAAATTAAATGCTATTTTGGTGTGGTATAAAGCTAATCTCCAGTTTGGGCCGTGAAGAGAAGGGAGAACTCCAGTGAAATGCAGATTAAGGTAAACAGTGGCACTTTTGTGTGCATGCTATGGATATTTCTGGCCGTGAATTGCACCGATATAAGAGACCGCAGCACTACAGCTAAGAGCATTAGTGTCACGCACCACAGCTAATCTGGACGTCTGAGCTCCCCGCTCCGAGGAGAAGGCGGGATGCTGACAGATGCTGTGAAAGCTGCTACTTGTGGTTTAGAGATAAAATCTGAATTAGTGCTATGAATTCTAATTCACAAACACGAATGCATGATCTTCTGTCTTGCCGTTTGGCTCGAATCCCAGTCAGAATTTAAGCAGCATTTCAGATGGCCGAAGTCTCAGAATGCTCTTTGCTTGCAAAAATCAATACGTTCTTGATTTCTGCTCCCATGAAATAAGAAAAAGCCTCTGTTTCACTTTGTGTAACCTGTAAGGGAGAGCTTCTGACCAACATGTTCCAGACTATAAACCAGAGTATAAAGCTAATGCAATTCATACAGTGTGTCACAGTCTGCCAATACCAGAGGTCAGTGATTTAATGGTGTAAAGGACATTGAGGATTTGTCGGTGCGATTTCTGCAACATGCAACGTATTTTTGCAGTATGAAAATTAGGGCTGTCAAACGATTAATCGCATCCAAAATAAAAGTTTATGTTTACATAATATATGTGGGTGCACTCAGTGCACTGTGTATAATTATTTTATATATATATATATATAAATACACACACATGCTTGTATATATTTAAGAAATATTTTCATGTATATTCTGTATATAGATTGATATATAATTTATATTATATATAAATATAAATATTTTATATAAATAATATTTTTTCTTTAATATACATGCCTGTGTGTGTATTTATATATATACACAAAATAATTATACACAGTGCACCCACATATATTGTGTAAAAACAAACTTTTAATTTGGATGCGATTAATCGTTTGACAGCCCTAATGAAAATGCATGAATGTCAATGTATTAGACAACAAAATACCAAGTCAAGTGGCATTTATGACATTTTTTTGAGATCTCATCTCAATTAAACTATGAAATGATAAATAAATTGCAGTTACATTTTTTAATTCTATGGACAGCCCAAGTTGCATTATTATAAAAAAGACAATATACTACATTGATAAATTAAAGCGATAGTTCACTTTGAAATTAATTTTTGGTATGTTTTAGCTTACCTCAAGGGCATCCAAGATGTAGGTGTCTTTGTTACCACAGTAGTTTCAATTTTGATATTTTTAGGTCAAACCGTTATTGTATCAGTCATATAATGGAGGTCTATGGTCACCACCTCAAAGAGCATGCACAGAGAAGTCCAAATTAAACATGATTTAATGACTCGTAAATGTAAGTACACATTGATGGCATAAGACAAGTAAATGTAAATGTAAGTACACACTGATGGCCTAACCACAGCCACGTCCAAGTGATCTGAGGGTGCGGACGCTTTGTGACTGTGGTAACGAGAGGTAAAAACGATATAAATTCTGTTCGTTTTCTCACACAAACCGCTCGTTTCGTGTCTTAGGCCATCAATGTGTACTTACATTTACGAGTCATTAAATCATGTTTAATCTGGACTTCTCTGTGCATGCTCTTTAAGGTGGTGACCATAGACCTCCATTATATGACTGACAGACAAGAACGGTTTGACCTAAAAATATCAAAATTGAAACTACTGCGGAAATAAAGACACCTACATCTTGGATGCCCTTGAGGTAAGCTAAAACATACTAAAAATTAATTTCAAAGTGAACTATTGCTTTACTGAGACTTTTTAAATGGCTTACATTTCAGCCCAGAGGAGAAGGACGACGACGAAGATGGAGGTCTTGAGGAAGAAGCGGAGGAGGTTTTAAGAGGGAAGGAACTCTTCCCGCGTCGAGTGGATGGAAGTACCACTCGCGAACGCTTCAGTGGGATCACCGCCCTCGGAGGAGGAGCCACCCGTCCGTGATAGTCAAAGAGCCTAACCGGTTAAGAAGAAGAGCAGAGTTTACAAAAGACGCCATAACATCATTATCATTCAAAACCAGCCTTTTGACTCGCAATTATATGCCATCTTAAAAGGTTTTTCAGCTCTGGAAACATTTCTGACTCCTGGTTCCTGGTTTCCCTACAATTAGCAGAGCTACTTTTGAAATTCCTCATGAAGGAAGGCAGGCGAATTTCTCAAAAGAAAGGATGTCAAAGAAGAAAATGTCAAACTAAGGCACATGCCCTTGCTCTACCATCAATCTCTCCTGGATATTCACAGCTCTCCACCCAGCTGACATTTAGCAAATGTCTCTGCTAATAAAAGATGAGATCATAAGGAGGAAACGAGCGAAAAAATAAAACAGGTCTTTTCAGAAATTAAAGATGAGCTCCATTGACTCAACACTGATGGATTTCTGTTCTCTTAATTCCTTTCAAGGACAAACTGTAGGCGTTTTAAGATAAATAAGATTATTGATTTGCTGTGAATGTCATTTTTAATCACTTTAATTGCTTTGTGTGCATCATTTTATAGGTTTGAAGGACTTGAGAGTTTCAAAATATGTGCAATTAGATTAAGGGTTTCAACAACTGCAAATAAATGCATGCATATCTATTGTAGAAATCATCTCTATTAAATCAATAATTGCACCTAACATTAAATTTTTTTATATATATTTATATTGTAATAATTTCACAGTTTATAAATAATTTTACAGTTTATACATTTTAAACATGTGATTAACCAGTAGGAAATATACAGAAATTGAATAAAAGTTATCAAACACTTCCCAGTCTTCACTGCACACATTTTAAATCTAGATTAATCCTTATTAAAGCTACAAAAGTCAAGAGAAGTGAGTGATTTTCTTTTTGTCTGTTGTTCTGTGATTTACACTAATGACAGACAGCAGCAGGTTTATTAGGCTGCTGTCACTTTAAGAGCTGAAGCATATGATGCAAATCTGACACACATGACACCCATAGACTTATAACTCTTTACGGTCATTTAAAACTGCTTATTTCAAAATATGTACAATCAGATTAAGGGTTTAAACATCTGTAAATAAATGCATACATACCTATTGTAGAAATCCTCTCTGTAGTAATCATAATCAAATTCATAACCACTGAAAGAGACAAAACAAAGGCACAATGTAAAGTGTGATTCACTATGACAGGAAAATGACAAAGATGGTTTAGGCCTAAACTGATGGGATTTGCCCCTTGATTTAGACTTGTATTTACAGCTGAACTGACACTGACAGATGTGACGCAGGAACATTTTACACTTTGAACGCTAGTCAATTTATAGCCAAGATTTAAATGTGTACACTCTCAGAAAGAAAGTACGAAAGCCGTCACTGGGGCTGTACCTTTTCAAAAGGTAAACTTTTGTCCATTTTAGATGCTAATATGTCCATTTTAGGTCCTAATATGTCCATTTTAGGTGCTAATATGTCCATTTTAATATGTACATTTTAGGCGCTAATATGTACATTTTATGTGTTAATGTGTCCATTTTATGTCCTAATATGTGCATTTTAGGTGCTAATATGTACATTTTAGGTGTTAATATGTCCATTTTATGTCCTAATATGTACATTTTAGGCGCTAATATGTACATTTTATGTGTTAATATGTCAATTTTAGGTCCTAATATGTGCATTTTAGGTGCTAATATGTACATTTTGTGTTAATATGTACATTTTAGGTGCTAATATGTACATTTCATGTGTTAATATGTACATTTTAGTTCCTAATATGTACATTTTAAGCGCTAATATGTACATTTTATGTGTTAATATGTCAATTTTAGGTCCTAATATGTACATTTTAGGTGCTAATATGTACATTTTGTGTTAATATGTACATTTTAGGTGCTAATATGTACATTTCATGTGTTAATATGTACATTTTAGTTCCTAATATGTACATTTTAGGTGTTAATATGTACATGTTAGGTGCTAATATTTACATTTTTAGTGCTAATATGTTCCATTAAGGTACAAAAGTGTACCTTTTGAAAAGGTACAACCCTGGTGACAGCTTTTGTACCTTTTTTTCTGAGAGTGTAGAGACACTAATCAAACTCATGCAAGTCAAATAATCCACGTTCTTCAGACATCTTCAGCCATCATAAATCATCCAAAGCTCCCAAACACAGTTACTCTTCAGTAACAGCAGCAATCCAAATCTCCTGTTACTTAGAATCAGACAGTGAGAAAGACATTCTCCAGTTTGTGTGTGACCCCTACCTGGACTCCATCCAGTAAACTTTGTGTGAACCCTTTAGAGTAGCAGCACTTCTCTTCAGAAGACTTATAATGAAAGCAACAGGGATTCTTCTTCAGTCATTTTTATTTCATGTACAGTGCAGTGAAATAGAATATGAAAACGCTATTTTGAATTATTTTACAACTTCATTTCAGCATGAAACTTGTATGTGAAATTGAATATGAATTTCAGAATGTCTAGGTCCTTTGCTTTAATAACTGAATTTTAAGCACTGAATCCAACATGAATAAACCCTGATAATCAAGTTCTGCATGTTAAAAAGGACATTGTGTGCTTTAAATGGAAGCAAAAACATTTGACCTTTTAACTTCTGTTGTGGGTCAAATGTACCCTAACTGGATTCAATACAACAACAAATAAACATTTTTTTTTACAAAATTATTTTTAAAAATGTACTTAAAGAGTATTATAACTTTTTTTTTATTATTTACAAATTCTGATTTTGTTTAATTTTGGCTGGTGACGCCAAAATCATGCATTCAACTTGATTCTCACTGTTGAGATTGATCAATTGCTAATACATGGATTTATTTGGTAAATTGTAGTTTATCTCTTCTTATCCAATTCAATTAAGCACATTCGTTTTTTTTATGGACATTTTTTAGAATCTTTGCGGTTCCATTCAGCTGGGTTTTATAATGCAATATCCCAAAAATGCACATAAAAATATCTGGACAGAAACATAGCTAATGATTAACTGTGCATGAAACATCAGGACAACTATTAAGGAAGCAAACAAGGTCAACCCTAATGCAATTGAGCATTTAAATACATGCCATGCACATTATGAGTATCCAGTCAACTATATAAAGTGGAGTAAGGACGATTTTGGGACCATTTCCAAAACAAAACCTCATTATATTCCATTATTGGCATCTCTCTGTTCTTTTGACCATTTCATTCCTAACTAATTAACATTCAAAGCTATTCTTTGTTGCTTTGCTCCTGCCGTATTCTCTTAATTAAGCCTATACCTCTGATTAAATAATGGATGGGGTTGCGTTAGTCAATTTGAAATGCAAATCAAGTCTTAACGAATTTCAAAAATACAATGAGAGGAATACAAGAAATAAAGAATTAACAACCCTGAATCAGCTAAAGTAAAATAAAATGTAACAAGAGAACCAAATTAAGCTACGGTCCTTGCACATAAGCGACTGAATTGCCCAAAATTCTTAAAGTAATTAAATGTTTCATTACTATAACTCTATTATTCTTTGTTATGTGCAAATAAAAGAAAACGGAAAGGCACCCCCATTACATTTATGGCTCCAAACAGAAACATTGTTAATTCAGTAATTTGGTCCAGCCACTATTTATTTAGCATTAGTTAGAATGTATTGTTAGCAATAAAATACTCTGAATCCCCATAAAAGCTTGCCAATAAAGGAGTAAATGCCTAATACCTTTTCAAGCATTGATTTTTCCACTCATTCCCTGCTTGGTTAGTTTTCACTGATGCGTCTGGAGCTTTTCGCTTCCTATAGGAGTTCAACAAGCTAACCGAACCTGTGAGACAACTGCAACTTCAGCAATCGAATGAATGTGCTGATAAGACGGCGGGTTGTTCTGCTATCTAAACCTGATAATATGACAAATGTGCTGACGGCTTCATTCAGCAACACCAAGCAGACTGTAATCCGTTCTACCTCAGCTCTCCTAACAAGGGCACATACAAGAACGGCGAAGGGACTTCATTTACACATTTACAAAAAACATACATACACAAGTATAGTCATATGTTGCCCTACTATTATAGGAAACACCCACCTGTAGACAGCAGTTAGGGGTCGTTTGGATCCCGGTTTCGGCCTGTAAGGTTTGGGCTCTCCGGCCATATTGATATCTGGAGAAACACAGAAGAATTCAAAGTCAAACACTAGTAAAAATTAGTTCATAAGTGTCTTTACACACTTAACCCTAAAACCGTATTCTGGACAAACGTGGGCAAAATACTTCCCTTGGTCCGATCGGTACAAGACTTGGCTACCTTTCCTAAGTTTGCCTCCTGAACACACAATTTTTTTTGACTCAATTCTACAATGTTAAGTGGGTGAAAAAAAAACTCCTTAATCTTGTATTTGGGTCAAAAATGGGCACCCATAGAAATGAATGGGAAAAACTGTAATTTAGAGCATTCTAAAATAAGCCAAAATAAACATTAAAGTCACTTCATCTTTAGGTGTTAGCTCTGAGAACTTATTGGAATGATATTTTAATGTAGTTAAAAAACCCCCATGAAAATAAGCATAATTTACATAAAAAATACAGTAATTTTTTAAGTAAATAAATTCAAAAATACCCCCGAAAAAAAAAAAAAAACCCACCATAAATGGATAGACAAAACTTTATCGAAGACAGTGATATAACATTTATAATAAATAAAAATTAGGATCACACCTGAGTCCTCTGTGCCCACATTTGTCCACAATTATAGGATTAAGGACTATAAAGTGAATATGGTTTGAGGGCTACGGCCCATTAACGCCAGAGTTAGAATCGTTAACAAAAACATGTATTTTACTTAATCTTACAGTAAGCCTACGTACCTAAAAAGTGCTGGTTAATATAAGGTTAATCCATTGGTTAAGGTTAGGTTGAGCATTAGTAAATTATTACCCTGTTATTGTAGTAATAATAATAAATAAGTTCAGGACACACACACATATGCACACACACATATATATATATATATATATATATATATATATATATATACACACACACATACATACATATATATATGTATATATATATATATATTACACATATAGAGTACATATATATATATACTCTATATATATATATATATATATATATATATATATACATATATACATATATTAGGGCTGTCAAACGATTAATTGCGATTAATCGCATCCAAAATAAAAGTTTGTGTTTACATAATATATGTGGGTGCACTGTGTAATTATTTTGTATATATATAAATACACATAAGTATTTAAGAAAAAAAATATTATTTAAATATAAAATATTTGTATTTACATATCATATAAATTATATAAATCTATATAGAGTATATACATGAAAATATTTCTTAAATATATACAAGCATGTGTGTGTATTTATATTTATAAAATTAATATACACAGTGCACCCACATATATTATGTAAACACAAACTTTTATTTTGGATGCGATTATTCGCGATTGATCGTTTGACAGCCCTAATATATATATATCAATATGGTCAAATATGGACAAACCCGAAATGTTGGGTTAAAAATGTAATGTAAAAATTTAACCCAACTGCTGGGTTAGTCCATATTTGACCCAACATTGGGTTAAAACAACCCAGCATTTTTTAGAGTGTGTATTCTAAAAACACAGCAAAACTTTGTTTACCCAATATATAATCTGTAAAACAATATGTGCAATATAGCTCTTGCTATGAGTGAACACGGTTTGAGGGCTACTGTATACCGCACAGTGTGTCTACGATCTACAATTTAAATAGAAATGTAGTATGCTGTTTTAAAGATTCCAGTCCCACTCGAAACCACACTTTTAAAATCACAGCCGCAAAATAAATTCCCAAGTTGATTGAATATAAACAAGGATATAACTGTAGCAATGTTTACAAAGCCTGTTGCGACTGCGACTGGTGTTATAGGATCAAAACCAGAGGATAAAATATGACAGAAAACATGAAGCCTTTTCAGAAAGCATTATCTTGCAGAAATCCCGTTATATATGCTGATCTGGTGTAAATGCTCAAGCACATCGGCTCACGGAGTGACTCAGACGCGGTCTAGCCAAACGGCAGCATAAGCATCACGCTTTTAGGAGAAATCAGGTTTCAATTTCTATTTCATAAAGCATCTGTTCGTCGCTTCAGATGCATGCGCCACCTGTGCAAGGGTATCTGTCCAATAAAGGAAAGAGATGCAGCAGCAGAGTGACATCTATTTTTCATTTTTATGCTGATTGATGGTAGTCACAAAAGGGTCATAGCTGTGGACACGAGGGAAATGTCTCATTCATCTGCATCCGCTCATTGGACTTCGCAACGGTTGCCTGGAGACGGACTGAGCCGAGAGGAGCTCTCCGTGGTCCTGAACCCTGGGCTGGCTGAGGGGGGAGTGGCTCTTTCTCACTGTTTGGATCAAAACACCATGAAAGCTTTCCATTGAGACGGGCACTCACAAAGAGACATGCCCAGCATCTGAAACAAGCCCTATTTTCAATGGAGATACCAAGGTCTTACACACAAATATTTTGTATTTAACATAAGCAGTGTTTAAAGTGGTTCTAAAAAGTAAAATAAAAAATAAAAAACACCAATGACGTGAATGTCACTGCACTAGATAAAAGGATCAAACTGAGTGGTATATATTTTAAAAGTACACTGTAAAAATGAACACCCTTTATCTAATCAATAAACTTGTGGCAACAGATTACAAGCAATATTATTAGTTAATATTTTTATACATATTATAATATTATTAGGGCTGTAAAAACGATTAATCGCATCCGAAATAAAAGTTTGTGTTTACATAATATATGTGGGTGCACTGTGTATAATTATTTTAGATATATAAACACACACACATGCTTGTATATATTTAAAAAATATTTTCATGTATATTCTGTTTATAGATTTATATATAATTTATATTATATGTAAATATAAATATTTTATATATAAATAATAATTTTTTCTTAAATATGCATGCATGTGTCTTTTTATATATATACAAAATAATTATACACAGTGCCCCCACAAATATTATGTAAACACAAACTTTTATTTTGGATGTGATTAATCGGTAAATATGAGGTAAATATGACGATACATGACTGATTACAAGCTGTTGACGTCTTTCCATGGTTGAAACGCTGATTGAGCGAATCAATGTGACATGATACGGATTTTTAAGTTGTACTCTATCTTTTAACACACTTTCAGATGCTCATTCATGTTTATTCGGCGCTGTGACTGGTATTATTAACCCGGAAGTGAGATCAGCGCTGCTGCTTCTCCAGAGCGATCTCACGCCACAGCGCTAAAACTTTATTTATGTTTTTGAATTTCTAAAGAAAATGGACGTAATTTGAAAATTGAGACTTTGTTTCATATCAATAGTAACAAAGGACAAAGATTATTGCGATTTTTTTGGATGCGGCAGCCGCGATACAATGATCCATTCATTCAAATGAAACAGGACGACTAATCGATTCTTGAGATTTAAGAATCGATATCGGTTCGTAAAAATGAGAATCGAGTAATATCGAGAAATCGTTATTTATTAGACAGCCCTATGAAATATGTGCAAAATAATTGGGAAGTGAATGGAATCAAACTAGAATGTAGTGGAGGAAATACACAACCGACAAAAACACGTGAAAATAGGAAAAATACAGTCAGCCAGTCATTAATGAAAATTACTTTTGATGATACTGGCTGATTATACCACTAAAAGAGCAAAATTCTAATCTTTATTTTATCCTATCTACCTAACCATCCATCCATCCATCCATCCACACACACACACACACACCCCAGCTGGGTGCTGATTTATCCTGAGTTGCCATCTGTTTTACTGCTTGCTAAAGAGAAGAGCAAGCAGACTGCCACTTACAGCCAAACCTTCATTTTCATCCACTTAGCACACTGTCACATCTGAAAGCCACAGTAAAAGTAAGGTACACACTCTACCAGCCATAGACTCCATAGGACATGCATTTAAATCCTGAAATTCAGCATGAGGTATACCTATAATTAAGTTGATGCATTTGATACCGTGTCTCAAAATGTAGTGTATGTTAATCTTTCTCACTGTTTTCTCAAGCAAAACAGCATCTTATCTTGTCTACTTTTAAGGAGCTATTTGACAACCCCTGATTAAAAGGGCGGCATGCTGAGAACATCTTGTTTTGTCCTCTACGGATGAACGCAAGTCGAATGGTTTTGCAACAACGTGAAAATGAGTAAATGATGAAAATGTTCATTTTTTCACACGTAGAGATTTCCCGCAGAGTTGAACGTGGCTTCCTTCATTTAAAATTCCTTTACTGACCTAATTAAATGTTCCACGTCTGGCAACACATCTGCGCAGACCTCTCAAACAAGGACTGCTTTATTTCTTAAAGTTGAAGTTGCAGCTATACAGTATGGCCCAAAATCTGAAGGGACCTCTGAAATATAACTCTGCTGCAGACAATGTGAAGCCGAAACATAAAGCAGCACAAACTTTAAATGGGTAAATAATGAAGCAGTGCAGGAGCCTGAGGGTTTAGGTGTTAACGGGCTTATAGCCGGTGATCAGATGCATCCGGCGAGATGCGAGAAGCTAAAGCAAACATCAACATCTCCCGTGCGGATTCTCTGTGATAATCCAGCCGTATGAAACGATCATGCCTTTTGATGATAATCGGGCTGAGGAATTTTCCTTTGCACTAAATCAGTTACAGCAAAGTACTCGTCCTAACAAAATCCTGTTGCCCTGAACCACAGATCAGCGAGAGATTTCAGAACCAAACCCCATATCCATCGTCTAGCTAAGTTAAAATCGTGATCCGATGAGTAGCAATGTTGCCATAACATGAAGTAAATATGTATGTGTGTGTGTGTGGGGGGGGGGGGGGGGGTGTAATGAATTTAATTAGGTGTTCAAGCACGAAGTGTGTTAAAATATTCTTTTATATTTTAAAAACCTACTTTTGGGAACTAGTCCCTGGTTTTTCGCCTGATCCGAATCAGACCAGTCTAGGACAATTCTCTGGACGCTCTAGATCAATAATTATATAAAAAAAATTTTTACTTTTTTATTTTTCAGCCACCCATCACATGACCCGGTTCCTGTTTACACCGTCACACGCATGCCCAGTATTGGTGAATGGTCATGTGATCCACGTTTTTAGTCGTTTTAATGCGGACGGAGATCAATTCTTATATGCTGATAAAACGCTGGTGTGGACGGAGATTGTATTCGTTTTAATTCTCAGTTTTTAACCCTCAGGTGCTCTTCGTTTCGGAGTCACACTTGTTATCTTCCCGGTCAAAAGTGACCGGACACCTAAAAATTAAATTTCCTCCATCCCAGTAAAACCAATGCAATTTATTTTTGTTCTATAATATTTACTCGTTGTAATTTTGTATTTTGAGACAATTTGATTGAATTTATTAATATTTATGCAATATTTATGGTCTATTTTTTTCCATGGAAATATATATATATATATTTTCTATATTTATATTATTTTTTTCAAAAAATTATTAATGCAGTATTTTAGTTTAATATAGAGTCTAGATCTTCAGAAAAAAATATTTTTTGAAGAAAATTAGCACCATCTGGTTACAGTATAGAGAAAAAGCCTAGAATCATGGTGTAACCACTAGATGGCATGTACAGCTCTCTATGGAGAGACATGTGAATTCCCCAGATATTTATGAACACATTTTTTTTTTTGGTGGATTTGAATATATAGTTGAAACAATCTCAAAAACAATTTTTTATTTAAAAAATGTAAAAAAATAAATAAATAAATAAATAAAAATTTGTGAATTTTTGTGTTTTTGTCAATTTCCCATTCATTTCCTATGGGGATCATTTTTGACCAAAGACCACAAGTGTGACTATTTTTTTTACGACCACTTAGCATGCTCGGATCATGACCTCAATTTTTTTTGTATTCACATACATAATGCCATAAAAGTCACCAAGTTTCGTAACATTCCGATCAAGCTGTGATTTTTAAAATTTCAAAACAGAAATTTTTTCGGTCAGAAATGACCGAAGAGCACCTGAGGGTTAAACGAAAACACAGTAGTGTGGACGGCGCCTCAAACAGCTTTCCCACTCACTCGGTGTCTTTGTTCTCCGGTCACTGCTGATTTAGCACAAGTAAGTGCTAAAGTATGCCATACACCTATAGCTGGGATTACCAATATGTACAACAGCTGGGCTGTGTGAATGTACACGATCAGAGCAGGAAGCAACGAATTACACAATTAAGTGATGCTGACAGATCTGATATGACTAATATATTTATGATACAGCTGTGCCCTTAGACGAAATCAAATCAATTAACTAACAAGAACATCTCAATAACAGGAGTTTAGTTAGGCTTAAACAAACTATACTCTAATATTAATATCAATAAAGCTTGCCCAAATACAAAATCATGAGCGTTATATTCCCATTCTGTCAATGGAAGTGCCATTTTTATGTATATGGATTTACATTTTGTTTGAGCCCAGAGGGCACACATTTATAAGACATGCACTTATCAGCGTCACAGCCCAGTGGGAAGACCAGGTCAAATCCATCCGTCACTCTGAGATCTATAAACCAGCACTGACAGGATTATCACACGGCAGACAACAGGCCCAGTGAGAACAGCTATTATGAGATTTCAGAAAGATTTTGATATGGTGCAAGCTTTATTAGCAGTAACCGAGGAGTAAAAACAGCTCTAACTTTAAATTTAGATCATTTTCATAAGCCGTCGCCTCCTAATCCACATCTAAAGGTCAGGAGGGATACAAAGTTGTGTGGGGCTGTTCATAAATAAATAAAAAAATCTACTTTAAGAACGTGCTAGTTTTAAGAGTCTTATGTGTGTCAAAGATACAGATATAGCAGCTGTTGGTATAGATGATGATTTTGGATGGTTACGTTCACACAACGGCCGAACTCATGTCTCAGTTCAGGTATTAAAGAGTGACAACCATATTTAATAAACAAACTGACTACCTTAAAAAATGCTGCATAATAAATAATGCACAAAAATTTTGAGTAATCAATCACCACAAGATCAAGATGAGCTCATTAAAGCAGCATGCATAAAAATGACTGTAACCATCTAAACTAAAATGAACAGAAAAGTAATTAGCACTTTTTATAACCACAATATCAGCAGACTATCCTCATAACACACATTATTATGTGCACACTGTTTAACATGCATCTCAAGAGGTTTAGTTACTGATAATAGATTATCTGCATAGATCGTTCATGGCTATAATGGTGATGATGACCGTGATTATGAGGAGGAGGAGGAGAATAAATGGTCATGAAAGGAATTAAGGGATTTTTTTTATGACACTTTAAATTGCTCAATTGTTCCTGGCTCAATGTAACATTACAGGAGAACAATGACAGTCCGTTTAATCAAGATGGATCATTTCAGATCCTGAATAGCCAAAACAACCATCCATCAGGCTTCAATTATATACAGTTGACAAGGGTTTCAATAGGTAACACAATTACGTATCCAATCACTTAAAACACATGGTGCGTTCTGACTGACAGGGTCCCTAGTGCGCGTTGTGTTCATTGCTCCCTACTCCTAAACGTTAGACTTTATTGTAGATTTAATTGAATATTGCAGCTATTAAATGCCTATTAACAGATTTCAAGCTGGACTGTAGTTGTCATACATTATGAAAATAAATGTATTTGATTAACTATGTTTAAACAGGTTCTTCATTAATGGTCTTAAAAATTGTAGTTTCTTTAGTAAACATTCCTGAGGTAAATAAAGTAAAATAAATGCAGATAGTCTTGTTGGCAGAGGTTATTTACACTAACTCCGCCCACTGAAGTCTGGTTGGGCCAGGCAAAAAATTACCAAAGATGCTATGTTGTCAACAGAAGCAATGATGTGGCAGAAAGCTTTGACGCAAATCAAGCTGTGTTCAAATTTGTATTTTGCTGAACTTGCTCAACTTCCTTTTCTCATCACATATAACATCAGAAAGGCATTTATTTTCATCTTCAACAAGTTTGCTCCCTTCACTTGAAAGGATAGTTCACCCAAAAATTAGCACTGTTATAATTTACTCATACCCTCAACTTGTTCCAAACCTCTATGAATTGATTTTAGGAATGCAAGAAACCTTTCTTCTGCTGAACACTAACTAAAATATATTTAAAGAATGTTGATAATCAAACAGTCAATGGCACCCATTGACTTTCAAAGTAGGAAAAATAATACTATGGAAGTAACGTTAACATTAAATGGCTCTGATAAACAACATTCTTCAAAATATCTTAATTTGTGTTCAACCAAACACAGAAACTCGTACAGGTTTGGAACAACATGAGCGTGAGTAACGTCAAACGATGACAACGATGATTTTTGGGTGAACTGTCCCTTTAAGATGGCGAAGTAGCCTAAACCCTGTGAGGTATACTTCGCAGTCCACTTGCGGTCTAACGGAACGCATTTATGGATTCAACTGAATCTAACATCAGAATTTTGAGGATGTTTCTTATCTTTCTGATGTGACATGATGCGTATATCTACTGCTCATGCACAGCACTGAGAATTTATCAACATCATGCAACTGATCTGAACAGGTGGGAATGACGAGGAAGAAATACAAATACATCTCGTTGTTAATCAATATTAAGCTTTCCATGACTACTTGCGAGTTTATGCAAATAAACAGACAGGCACGGAATGAAAAAAACAACACATCCTCAAAGTTACACTGATGGTCGTAAACTCACACCGGTGATTTCGACGTTTCCCTTTAAACATGGTCATCCTGAACGGCTCCAGTTTGACAGCTTGAAAATCCTGCTCGCGCTCGGGAAGATTGCTAGACCGAACCTCAGCTGCGACGAACAAACAGAAACAGATCTGCTTTTTCTAAAGCTAAGAAAACGAGACCAACGAACCAACAGACGCTACCATTATCGAGGTCTAGAAAGGGGTGCTTCTCTATTTATTTCTAGATAAGAGGGGCTCCAACAGCAGTGAAGGCTTGTTTAATGATATCAATGAGACAGTCATTTAGGATTGGACGCAAGCTCGCGACGTCAGCACTAGGCGATTAATATTCAAGATCCAGTCGTCCTCATTGGAAGGCTACTTAAGGAACGTCACGCACGTTCTCATTAATATTCATGAACTTTCGCCACGGCAGGACAAATCTAGATTCAATAAACTCGCATGTTACGATAATTTATACATTTTCTGCTATTTAGTAGTAACGCCGATCAGCACCTATTAAATCAATAAAAGTCCAACGTGACAAATATTATTATAAGCCGTTAAAGTATGCCTATAGTTTCTAATAATATTAATATTTAATATTAACAATAACGATATTTTAAAAAATTAGACCAATGATTATGAGATTAAAGATTATGCCTCTTTACATTTGTCCTAATTTTTAAAACTGTTAGATTTCCCAGAAACTCTCAGTTTTACGATTTTAGATCGAAGTTCTTTCATACGAACTAAAAACATTTTTCAATTAATTAAATATTTATGTGTTCAATTTGTATTTTTTAAACATTTATTTCAACAACAACAACAATAAAAGGGTCTACAATAGGCCTATACTGTCGTCATTACACATTTGCATAGTTACATAAAACCCTCAGGTTAGGAGCTGGGACCAGAGAGATAATCACAACTGCTTTTCCTTATAAAAACACCCCACAATCACCACGATCTTGATTATGATCATATTCTTATGTTTTCTGCTGCAAGGGACTGTGTTGTTAAGGAGACAGAGAAAGAAAATGTACAGTCCTACACTTCTAATAATGCGTGATTTATTCAGTTCGCTGTCAGTGCATGGCTATCAGTATGTGTGGGTTGTTTCTGACCAAAATAGCATCGAAAATCTACTTTTCACGATCCAACTGAGAAAGATGCTGGCAATATCTGCATATCCTGACCTAAACACGACCAATTACTGTGCTTTTAATAAGGCAGAAGCACTGGTTTTCTATAATATCATATTACAATGAGCTCATTGTTCCTGCCTATATAAAATGAATACATGGTGTTAGATAACTGTATGATTTGCATTATCTTAGAACTGTACATTTCTGATAAATGGACACATATATTATCTTGGGGTTGGACACAGCTGACAACAGATCACTCTAAATTGTAATGTAAACTCATTTCTGTAAAGCTGCTGATATCAACATGTAGTAGACAACTACAGGAAATTTGGAAACACAACATCGCCATCTTCTGGATAATGCAATGCAGCACCTTTAATAAATCACAACGAACAGAAAATGTTGCAGAATATCATTTTGATGTGATTTGAGGTGTAAAGACATATGAAGTTCATATATTCATTAATGATCTTTAGTGATTTTGTAGAATGTTTTGGCAATTTTTCCCCATATAATAAAAGTGAATTGAAAGGATGCAATAAATTAAAAAAAAAAAAAAAAGGAAAGAGAATTTAAAAGATTTTTGGTAACCTATCATTTTAAGTCAAACGTGTGAAATGTCATCTTTATTAAAGCAGATGTATTCAATAATTTAATTTTTATTTATTCTGTGAAGCAGAAACTGACTGACCTTAAAAGATGATACACTGTAAAAAAAATATATTTTCATGATTTCTAATCACAACATTTTTTTCTTTTTTCAAATCAACTTAGATAATTTATGTAGTTCAGATAACATAATATTTTGAGTTTCTGATGATTAAATCAATCTCCTTCATTGTAATAACTCAATTTTTCCATTTCAATGAACTTAAAATTTTAAGGCAACCAACATTACTTATTTTTTTTAAGTTAAACCAACAATATTTTTTTACAGTGTAGAATTTGCCAAAACTGCAGCCTTCCCCCCTCACACACACACACACACGTTATCCCAGAGAAGAAAATGCATTTCAGTGATGCTCGACATTCATATTCAAAGTGGAAACATGTCAGACACATCCTCTAAACACAGCCTGTGATGAGTTTCTTCTGATTGTTTATTTATCTGGGAAAACTAGTGACATTAAAAAGCCAACCTAAATTAGCTTAATGATTGATAAATGGATAAAGTGATGATACATAGCTGAAAATAACCTCATAATGGGACTAGAGTGCACAAAATCACATGATAACACTGAAATGCTACTTAAACAGTCATTGAAGTCTGGCTGATTTAATGAAGTGTCATATCGCTTGCAGTCATTCATCTGACCACACACACACACACACACTTGAATATCCCAACAAACAAAGGCTCTGGAAAATAGAGAAAGCATCAAGCATGGAATCCTATTTGCACATTTTATTTCTCTTTAGGGGTCTTCCTCGATCATATCTATTCTATTCCACTTCCTTCAAATAATAGAAGTCATAATGAAGAGCGTATTGTTCGCTCAGTTCAGTGGAGCTCACATCCACTATGATGGCGCTGGATTAATGGAGTGTGTTTGATGGATGGTACATCGCACCCTACTACAGTCAACGACAGTCTCACGGCAATGCAGAAGAGGAAAGGTAAAGAGATTTAGACGGCATCTGGTATTAAAGGAATAGTTCATGCTAAAATCAAATCTGATTAATGTATATTCAAACTGCATGTCAGAATATATTTGCTATAAAATTTATCCTGATGTTTATGGATTTGTATTTTTTTTCTTTTTGTCGGAGAGCACAGAAGGCTGTAATGGACTCAGATATTCAGTGGGATATACTGATGCATGTGACCTTTAACACAAAAACACAAATCAGTGTAAGACTGGAACAGGATTATGAAAAGGTCATGGAGAGATAGACACTCCAGCTGTGAAAGGACTGAGAAAGTCAAATCAAAACAAATGATATATTTTATAGGATCATGTGACACTGAAGAAAGCTTTGCATCACAGGAATAAATAACACTTTGAAATATATTCAAACAGAAAGCAAGTATTTTAAATGGTAACAATATTTCACAATATTACTGTTTTTACAAAAAATGTTTATCCCTGGCAAGCATATAAAAAATCTTACTGAATATATATATATATATATATATATACAGTGTGTGAGTAATAAATCACGATTAATTGCATCCAAAATAAAATATATTTTATATATGTGTGTGTACTGTGTATAATTATTTTGCATATATAAATACGCACACATGCATGTATGTATTTAAGAAATATTTGCATGAATATACTATATATATATATATATATATTTACAAATAATTCATATGAAATATAAATATTAATATTTTATATATTTTATATATTAATAACACATTTTTCTTAAATATATACATGCACGTGTGTGAACTTTTATATACAAAATAATTATACACAGTACACACACATATATTATGTAAACAGCCCTAGTATATATATGTATCCATCCTTTATCCATTTACAACCATTATATATATATATATATATATATATATATATAATATTTTATATATATATTTTATATATACATTATATATATATATATATATATATATATATATATATATATATAATTATACTTGGATAAATTATTAAAAAATATTATTATAATTAATATTATATATATATATATATATATATATATATATATATATATATATATATATTATAATTAAATATTATATTATTATAATTAGAAAATATTTTATTTATATTTATTTTTATTTAATATATTATTAACAAACGTATTTGCACTTGTGTCCAACAACAACAAAAATACAAACAAGCTAAATATTCTTAAAGCAAAATATGTCTTTTTTTTTTCATTTGATTTTGCAGTGAAATGTTTTTATAAGATTACCCCATAAGAGAAGGATAAATAAAGGCAGCACTGTTCCACATGAGTGAGTCTGGACTCTGAGCCCAGCTTCTTGCGTGAGTCGTAACATAGTCTCGCCTCATCCTGATTATGAGCTGGTCTGGGGTCAGTGCACTCATGGAACCACATTCTCTGCTAATCTAATTCTGAGCACAGGCCGATCTGAAGCCTGTCAGAAATCCAGTCGTGGTCTTCCTCCTGCTGTGAAATGGGAAGGTGCTTTTGAAGATAAGAGGGATTAGATGGTGGGAATGGTTTTACAGTCTTCATTCAATAAATTAATCTCAGGGAGATTACGCGGAAAACTGAGAGAGGTTTTACCCTTTTCTGATTTATATGAATCCAATTCACGCTGCAGGCACAGTATTAAGGTCAAATTCAAAATCAGACAGATAAATAAGATGTCACTTCAGAGATTATATATGAAACAAAGCCCTAAGTGATGAACCGGACAGCCTCACGAGAGAAGCCAATTCTGATTTACAGCCTTAACTCCGATGTGAACCACAAGGTGGCGCTCTAAGACCATTATGAACCAGTACTGCTGGGAAATGAGCATCCAATTCAGCATTTCAGATGTCTGCAACACAATTTCACAAAGAAATTATTGGTTAAAACAATCTGATTTAGTCTCCATCAAGAGTCATTCATCCTATCTAGAGACTAAATTACATGTGACAGCAGAACTGTGAGATGAGAATGGGGAGGAATATGGATTCATTTTCTTGGCTGATATGAAGTGCATAAATCCAGCAGGAGCTCATAATAATAATGTCACCGTTAGATGGGGTCAAGGGTCAGTTTGTTTAACACTCTAGTCCAGCGCTGCTTCAATAATGTAAAGTAAGGACATAGAATAAAAATTTCATTTTCAGTGTAGCTTCTTTTCTTATTCTCATGACAGTCTTGATGTGATTTCACTTGACACATCTAGACCCTGAGCGCTCTGAAAGAATAACAGACACTCCAGTCTGCTATAATTCTGCAATGTTGCTCAGATTTTGTTTATATATATCTATATATATATATATATCTTGTATCAATTATGTTTTAAACTGTTTTAAACATTGATAATAATACGAAATGTTTCTTGATTTTTGAAGGATCAAGGATCATGAACACTGTAAACCTGAAAACTAAAACTAAAAACGTTTAGGTAATGAGTATTTTTTTTTTTTAATTGGGAAATTCAAAGTTTAAGTAAGCAGAACTGTCACAGGGTATCTGCACCTTTTTTAACAGCAAATTTAATGACTTTTAAGACTTTTTAAGTCCTTTAAAAGGCAAATTTAAGACTTTACCACGACAAAAAAAATAAATAAAAAGGAAAATATTCAGCACGACACGACAGTATTAATTTTGGCAGCCATTTTTGTTTTAGTCTTCAGATGAAAATGCTTCTTGCTCTTAGTCACATTTTAGTAATTTTGTCTTTCATAGTTTTAGTTGACAAAGTCATTGCATTTTTTGTCAACTTTTAGTCATCACTTTAAAATTTAAGGTCCGTACGTGAAATTTAAGACCTCCTTATTGTAAATTTCAGATTTTAAGACATTTTCAGACCTTAAAAAGTGAAAATTTTATTTAAGACATTTTAAGACGCGGGGACCCTGTGTCAGATTTTTATTTGTACTCATCCTTTTTTTAATTGCTCTTAACTTGAAATTTGAGTCAGCTAATTCATACATTTAACTTAAAACTATCATGTAATCTCAATTTAAATATTTTTAGTAGTGTAAACTTGGCTACCGTTAACTAGCAAATTCAGTAAATGCTAACTTGCTGATTGCTTTGATAGCATTAGCATAGCATAGCAATAAGCGCGACAATATAGGACTTTTAACATATATCTTCCGTTCTCAAACCAAATTCATGATCAACTCGTTACCATTGCCCAAAAAACAACATAATAGAAACTCCTCTAAATTAGCATAGCAAAATATTAAACACTAAATCTTCCACTTCCACAAAAAGCTTAATTTGAGCATTTACTCTCCCTTTGAGAGTCATGGCAAAGACATCCCAGTTTCAGTTAAATTTATTTTCATGTAAATGAAAAGGCAATTTCATAAAACTCAAAACAATGAAACAATTCATTACTTAAAATCTGTCAGTTTTGTGAACTGAAAAGAAAAAGAAGACTCATAAACTCATTGCTTTGAACATTAGGGTTTACAGCGAAGACTTGGAGTAATGATGCTGAACATTTTCCCACAATTTTGACTTTGCCATCACAGGAATAAAATAAATAAAAAACAGACATTTCTGCAAGTTAAAATAGGAGTTCAAATCCGACACTATTTGCTAATGCGGTTCGTTTTCTTTTCAAAGCTTGTTACGCATTTACGTCCCCGCTAAACGTCGATTCACGATCAATCCGCCCATCCCGAGTGTACGAGTCTTTATTTGTTCTTCACTTAATCTCGGTGCGGAAACAATTGTGATATCAAAGAGATCTAATTATAGTGATTTCCCTTTCCTAGCCTTTCCCGCCACTCTAACCGCAGGTAAAGACTCCCGGATCAACCCTGGGATAAGTGTTTTGCTCAGGGCCACTGCAGTGACAGGATCTGAGTACCTCTGGGTCGCCCCTGCTTGAGATTGCACCAAGATCCTGAGGCAAACGCATTACTCTCGACTCCTTCCTCACAGAGAGCCGGAGGAAGCTTGAGGTTGAACGAATCTCTCATTTGGCATTATACATTTGCAGGAAACTTCCCTGGTCTCGTCTCCCTCTGGTTTCTCCTATATTCTTCCTCCTTCCCTGACTTTTCTCCTTTTAAATGGAACATCTTTTGCAGTTCCTTCGGGCTTCAGCGGGAGATCAAAGAGCTTTACGGCAGTATCACGGCGTAAACATTGTTGATGCAATGCTGATGGTTGTCAAGGGCACAGCAGTCGCGAACTTCATGCGAACGGATGTGGGCCATTCCACCGATGCTTGTTGTTAACTCTTCAAAAATAAACTTTATTCTTGATCTTTTTCAACATTGAATCTAGTGCTACACATATTTAACTATTCAAAATGTGTATTGGTCAATCTCAGGCAACTTTATTTATTTTTTTTACAGAACATGGACGCATGTTTTCTCAATCCTGTTACCGAAAATCATGTCATTTAAAGCTACACTGTGTGATTTTTACCTCCATCTAGTGGTGAAAAGGTATATGACCATCCAGTGAATATTAGTTTCTGTTCCTCTCAATTCCGATTTCGTTTTAACTCCTACGGTGGCCAGTGTAGTCCAAGATTAACATGGCTTTCAGTTCGACCTCGTCCATGAGTGTTAACTCATACGTAAACGCGAAAGGCGAAGCTTGAATTAACAGGTATGTCCCTCTTTGGCTAATGTACTTTCAAGATGGAGGGACAACATGGCGACCGACATTAGAACCCCTTACCCGTATGCATTTTCAATGGCATATTATACACTCACGAGATGACTTTATTACTTGAACGGAGTAAATATACATTAATGAGCACGTATATTTTTGAAAGAACTAAGTGTTTTTAGCTAAGAATAAACTAAAAGAGTTACACAGTGTAGCTTTAAAAAGCAAGTTTGGAAGCATGTCAATTAATTCCACAAGAAAGTGTCTATTTTAAAGAAATTGTTGGTTATATGTAAAAAAAAAAGATATTTGTGCCAATAAAATCACTATTAAAGCAAGGTGTATTTTGATTAAAAAAAAACACAAAGGCATTTTTTTCATTTTAAAGATGACCGAAGCCTCAAGCTTATATATATATATATATATTTTTTTTTAGGATTAATTCATTAAATAATTGCATAAATTATGGGCCAGACAATAAAAAACTGATAAAAATAGTGGTTTAATTTTATTCTTTTAAAATTTAATTTTATTCTTTTATTCTTTTAAAATACGGGGACGTGACTAAAATGTGTATTTTATATAAAAATATTACATCAAATGCTTTTTTCTTTTTTCATTTTAAAGCAATTTGCATATAAAGTCACACAACATTGCGAGCAAATCAGATTTCTGAAGGATTTTAATCATAATATTTCATGGCAAAGTTTAGAGATAGAGAGTTGGGACATTTTTAATGTGTTCTGTGTCATTTTTATTAATGTTTTTAATTATACGTTTCAAATTTGTAGTTAGCTTAACGTGCATGACATTTTGCTTAATAATAAAATGTACTTTAGAGTTAATTTTCATGCAATTTTATACATATAATGTCCTAAGGACAGAAATGTCACTCTTTCGATGGAATGGCTCATGTATACTACTAGGCAAAAATCTCTTAGATCCAAGAATATATGCGTCCGATTCCTTCTGCCGTGCCCCGCGAATGACCCGATTTCTCCCCAGCACTTATAGGGTAAGAGTCATTACAGCCAGTGCTCTGATTAAAAGCCTACAGTATATACGCACACGTAACAGACCGGATGAGCGATCTGTGTGCGTTTAACACACTCCAGGTTGGTGTGTAAGTGTGAGTCAGTCTGTTCGCCTGGAGATAAAGGTCAGGTGTTGTCACTTCATGGAAACCAAGATGTTGTGTGTTTGAGTGTAAAGAGCAGATCCTTTAAGAGGTCTCACAGGGTTGTGTGTGTTCATCAGCCTGGCTGACAACTCCATTAAACCATTGCATTTAGGATGTGAGTTCACTTTCTGGCCCCTCGTCACATCTAGAAGTCCCCTGTCACGGGCGAGTGTGAGGAAGATGATGTGAGGGTTAAGATGCGAACGGGAAAGGGATCAGAATTTGTCATACACTTGGCAAAGGCAAAAAGCACTGCCTAAAATCTTTAACCCATACCGTTAAAAATAAAATGAATATATTTATTTGCCAGGATGCATTAAGTGACACTTGTCATGTTACAAAAGATACACTGAAAAATAAAAAATGCTTTATTTAGGGCTGTCAAAACGATTAATCACGATTAATCGCATCCAAAATAAAAGTTATGTTTACATAATATATGTGGGGGCACTGTGTATAATTATTTATAAAAAACACACATGCATGTATATTTAAGAAAAAAATATTATTTATATATAAAATATTTATATTAATATATAATATAAATTATATATAAATCTATATACAGAATATACATGAAAATATTTCTTAAATATATACAAGCAAGTGTGTGTATTTATATATATATATATATATATATATATATATATATATATATATATATATATATATATAATTATACACAGTGCACCCACATCTATTATGTAAACACAAACTTTTATTTTGGATGTGATTAATCGCAATTAATCGTTTTGACAGCCCTAGCATTATCTAATCAATAAAATTGTGGCAACATATTACAAGCAATATTATTAATTAAATTGTACAAATTAGAATTAATTAGAATGTTAATTTGATTAACTATTACTCAATTCTAATTTGTTCAGTTTAATAAATAATAGGGCTGCAACGATTCGTCGACGTTGTCGATAAAAATCGATAATAGAAATAGTCGACAATGAATTTCATTGTCGAATTGTCGCCAGACATGTTTTTGTTTTTTTCCGACCAA
Organism: Cyprinella venusta; assembly: GCA_038021265.1. Classification (NCBI taxonomy): domain Eukaryota; kingdom Metazoa; phylum Chordata; class Actinopteri; order Cypriniformes; family Leuciscidae; genus Cyprinella; species Cyprinella venusta. The sequence goes on from CM075884.1 coordinate 26,340,911, forward strand.
GCACATTCGCTTCTCTGCTGAGCGATAACATACAGAAATGGCAGTGTCCAACGCAGTAGCTGCACATACCAAAACATCTAAAGTTTGAGAGCATTTTAGCCTGGATACGGTGAATAAAAAGATTACCTGTATCATGCAAAGCAGTCCTTGCTATCACGGCAGCACCTCGGTGATGCACGAACATTTAAAGAGAAAGCACGTCGGACAGTTGAATAAAACGGAGTTTGACTCGCCTCGGTAAGATTTACCTTATTTTACGCACTATAAGGCGAATTTAAAAGCCTTTAATCTTCTCAAAAAACGACAGTGTGCCTTATAATCCGGATCTTCTTATATGGACCAATTAGTTAACGACGCCCCGCGTTATTAAATTCGCCTGCGAATTCGCGCTCGTGTCCATCTTATGCCTGCTTTACGCACGACCAGTTCAACCTCGTATAAATCAGGTTATGTGTGTCTCCCGCTCACGAGCGCTCACTCTGACACACTGTCCCCGGCGCTACAGGAAGAAAATATTTTACTTGATTTTAATTTATTTTTTCTTGTAAAACAAATGTGCCTGGCCTTTATAAAAATGATAGAGTTTCTCTATTTATATATGAAGAGTTTAGTTCCAAAACGCGATAAACGCCATTTAAAAAAAAAAAAAATGAGTTACTGCAAAAATCGGACTTTTCAATACCGACCAGATACAAAACAATGTTTAATTTGACGTAAAATGCGATATCCGCCGTGTTATTATGTAGTAATGTTTTCTCCCTTTCTTTCCAAACCGCGACAAACGCCAGTCTCCCTTTTCTGCAAAATGCAACATATCCGCTTAACCGATCACAACGCACCATTCCACGCAATGTAAACAGTGACGGAAATGCCGGCTGTTGCTTGTTCTCACGCGACAGCATCAAACTTCTGTCACGCTGACACACTGACCCCAGGGATCTTTTGAAAATCTTTCAGTTGTTTTATTCAAAGTCAACGAAAACCGAGCAGGACCGAGCCATTTTACAGCTGATCGCCGTCAAAAAAGCTCAGCGGCGACATCCCAAGGTTGACAACAGCGATATGCAGAAGTAACGTTAGATCATGCTTAATAAATCATAATTCATGATGATGTGCTCATCTTAGTTAATGTTTTAATTAAGGTGTTGTTCATCCATGAAGTCATGAATGAAAAACGTTGAACTGTTAAAAAAATGTTGTTAGTTCCTGATGAAAATAATGAATGAATGAATGCATAATTCATGCATGATTCATTTTATCCGTAAATTCATGATAATTCATGACCTGTACCCTTAGAGTGTTACAGAATATTGTTATATTAAAGCAATGGATTTATAGGATTACACAAGAAATTCAATGTGTATAAAAGTTTTTTGATTAATTGCATTTTGAAAAAAATAAGTTAATGAATTTATTGCATTTTGGGGAAAAATAATCTGGTTTTATAATAAATCTTTAAAAAAAATCAAAACATGGATTTAATTTTTTATTGATATTATGACCTACAAATGCTATGTGAAAATTTGAAACTGAAAATAGTGGTTTTCATCTTCCCATTTTCTTGCTAAAGAAAACACAGTTTTACTTAAATTCATCAAAATGGATTTATAGCGTTTTGGAACCAAACTCTTCATATATTTATGTCTATACTGACCAAGCACTCTGCCTAATTGGTTTTAGACAGGGTATTTTTTATTTACTTTTAGTATGAATCGGCCTATCAGCAGCAAAGTTCAATAAAATATGCATTTTTTATTGAAGTACCCCCTTCTTTCTTGTGTTTACTATCATTTTCCACAGAATTAAAGCAATTCATGCTAAATTTTAGAAAAATGTAATAATTATCCGATTAGTCGACTAATCGTTTCAATAGTCGGTGACTAGTCGACTATTAAAATAGTCGTTAGTTGCAGCCCTAATAAATAATATTGCTTGTAATCTGTTGCCACAATTTTATTGATTAGATAAAGCATATTAATTTTTACAGTGTACATTCACGTTTTCCACACCAAAAAAATTAAGCAGCACAACTGTTTTCAACATTTAAGATGAAAAATATTTTTCATGAGCAGCAAATCAGCATATTAGAATGATTTCTGAAGGATCATGTGACACTGAAGCCTGGAGTAATGATGCTGACAATAATAATAATAAAAAAAGTTATTTTAAACCATTTTACTGTATTTTTGATCCAATAAATGAAGCCTTGGAGAGCAAAAACATTAATAAAATCTTACCAACCTCAAGCATTTGAACAGTATTGCACTTATAAGCTTATTGTTCTTACAATCCTATTGATTAAATGCAATAAAATCAGCCTATTCAGTATTCTGCCAAACGGGGTTTATGCACATTTGAACTTCTATAAAGATGGTATGTAAAATGTAACATTTTTGATAATGCCAATGTTACATATGTAAACATATGAAAATGTATCTCACTTACTGATGAAAAAAAATGAAAAAAGAAATATGACATAATGGTGCCTTCATTCATGGCCAAACATTGAGACCTTTTGAAAGGTGTTCCTTCACTCCATTGAACAAAATTCATTCTGCTCCTGTTGTGTACAGGACAATCACACAAATGTATATATTCCTACATTACTGTGATGAAAAAATTGCTTTTTCCCCCGTTTTTGTATTCTGTGCCACTCGAACATCTGATAATGTCATTCAAATATAATAACATCTGAGTATAACTGAGGCTTTGCAGAATCCTGCGAGACTGGATTGGAAGATGAAGATGGGGCTGTGAGGATGAAGATGTGCAGTTTTGAGGATTTGAGGAAGTCAGTGGTTTTGAATAGCTTGAATATTCATTGGGTTATCATTAAATCATATACTGATTTAAAACGTACATCCTTCCCCTGCCGAGCCTGTCAGATCTCTTGATTCGTGTTTGCATTAAAGGGCACTTTGAAGTGTGTTTGACATGAGCTGCATGGAATTTTAATGGCTGTTTTTAAACTGGATTGACTTCCTGGATTTACTGCAACACCTCACTGCAGCTTTTGAAAGTCAAAGAACTAAAAGGCAAAATGAAGCTGGACTTGAAGCATGAGAACACAGAGGCCTAAAACTTTACACCCAGAAGTAACTAAAGACGTACGTACACTTTCATCATCACCATCCTCAGCTCTTTTAGATCAATGGTTCTCGACTGGTTTTGCCTCAGGACGCAGATGGGAACCCAACAGAGTATCAATTTGACAAAACGGTATAAAAAAATTACATATTTACATTAAGATGTAAGATGTAATTACATTAAAATTACAAATACATTACAAATTACAAGTTAATTTTATTGCCAGTAAGAATTGTCATGGACATAAACAGAGAGAAGTAGTCCCGGCTACAACGTTCTAATTAGAAATGGACCATTTATCCAATGTGTGTGTGTTTTCTTTAAAAAAAACCCCACACCATTAGCTTAGCGATGTGCTAAATTAAAACTTAATTTGATTTGAGCAACAAAGCATCAGACTAGGTCCAGAAACAGAGCGTATTTGTGCTTTGCATTATCCTGTGCCCTGTAAACAATGTCCCTGTGCCATGCCATGCAATAAAAGGAACACAACAGAATTCCTAAGTGTTGGGTTTAGTGAAAACAAACACGGCGAGTTTGTACACAGAGGCTGGTGTTGGACGTGAGGCCTTTCATTTCTATTAAAATGAATCAGCTTGAGCCCTGTGTTTGTTTTGAAGCTGTGCGTTTTTTTCCCCGCGTCTGAGACCGGCAGAGCTTTCCGAGAGCCAGAAAATCCATGGGTAAATATCAGTGTGTGTGTGTGCGAAATAAAGAAAGGTGAGGTTTTCATTCCCACCGCTCCAGCCGGAAACTAGATAATAAAACGTGTTTGTGCCAGATACAATGTGGCCGTTATCTTGCGACGGCAGGGCTTGAAATCGTACAGAACATGCTCATTAATTGATAATAATATCTGTAAGAGAAGAAAAGAGGTAAGACAGATGACAACCGGCATTATTATGACACAATCGGCGGCGTGCATTCAGACATATCTCAACATAACTGACGATTATGCAGAAGCCTCACAGGGTGCCCTGAGGCGGAGAGCATTTCAGCATTTTATTTGCGGCCACCTTTGTATATTCAGACGGTTTCTTCAAATGCCGTGGCAATCGTAGTCGGCCCGGGCTTTATTTATAGCAATTCTCATTGTTTTCGTCACATAATCTCGAATCAAGACTGCATTCTGCTTTCAGATGAAAACAATGGGCTGTTCTCAGCTAGTGAGTCACAACTTCGTTCTTATGTGTTTCCGTTCAGCGGGAAAAACAATGTTAATTGCAAATAAAACAAATCTTACTCACTGTATAATTGCACATGGATATGGCAGCAAAACAAACAGGATTTTAATGAGAGGAGAAAATGATTCGCTTTTGTAGATGACAGTATTGTGGTGAATCTTCCATTACCTGATGATACTCTCAGGAAAAAAAGGTACAAAAGCTGTCACTGGGGCGGTACCTTTTCAAAAGCTACACTTTTGTACCTAAAGGGTGCACATTGGTACCTTCATGGTACCATTAAGGTACCAATATGCACCCTTTAGATAAAAAAGTGTACCTTTTGAAAACATATTTGTAAGGTACCAATATGCACCCTTTAGGTAAAAAAGTGTACCTTTTGAAAAGGCACCGCCCCAGTGACAGCTTTTGTACCTTTTTTTCTTATACCCGGATACCATAAGCAATGCAAGAATAGAAATGGATGCACATGTTCATATTGATAAATGTTTGATTTGAAAGTCAATGTGTAATCAAAATGAAGCTTTCTAAAAGGTACACTATGTAACTTTGGCGCTCTAGCGTTCAATAAACAAAACTGTGTGTCTTGTGGAAAAACGTTGTAGCCGGAACTACTTTCATCCATATTTTACAATAATTCATACGAATTTGTACGAGTGCGGTCATACAATTTAGACACCTCATAAAACGCATACGAATCGCTGTGAGATCGGATGGATCTATACACAGTATTTACCTCAATTACATCAGAAGTAACTGTAATTAAATTACAGATAAATGAAGAGTAATCCCTTACTTTACATTTTCAAGGGAAAAGTAATTAAATTACAGTAACTAATTACTTAGTAACACTGGCGTGAACAGGCCAGCCCTCATCATGTATAATTAGGAACTTTACAGACCTTTTTCATGCTCAAAAAGGAACATTACACGCTAAAGAAAGAAGACAATAGGACCCCTTTAAATGGTCTTTCTGACCCTGAACTTTTCAACGGTGATGATTTGGTCTAAATGAAGTATCTTTGAAGCGAGCATCTATGACGCTTTAAAATGCTGTCTAGGTAGGCTTTGGAACAGAGCTCTTCTCTTCATATTTGTTTGCCATCTGTGACTATAGGCATATGAAACCTGTCAGTCGGTTCTGTTTAATTTGAGTAATTCTGTAGACATCGGTGTCCAGAGAAAAACAGAAACCCACCGAGGGGGTTTGCATGCCAAAATACGCTCATTACACACTGGGCCAGAGCTTCGGCGTGGGCAAAGGGAAACGGATTATCTGAGCGCACTGTTAGGACAAACAGCTCTAATTCTTTGATTACAAATTAGGATTCATGTGTGTGCGCAAGGAAATTCCAAGCTGTAAATTAAAGCTGTGAATGGAAAATCCTCAAGTGCATGGCTGTCTGGTGTTTTCTTTGAAAGCGAAATCTGCATACGGATAAATGTCTCGAAAACAAGCGCCGGGTCACAATTCACCAGAAAATCAAAACAGAATCATGTTTTCCATTAAAAAATTAAGCATTGTGACTTTAATTGAAAACTATATAGAACATTTTCCCTCACATTCTAATTACTGTTAGGCACATGGTTGACTTTTCATTATATTCTCATCACTGTATACAGCATTCACTTGTATATATATATATATATATATATATATACACACACATTACCGGTCAAAGGTTTTAGATCGGTAAGATTTTTTATGTTTTTAAAAGAAGTCTCTTCTGCTCACCAAGGCTGCAATTATTTGATAAAAATACACAAAAAAACAGTAATATTGTGAAACATTATTACAATTTAAAACAGTGGTTTTCTATGTGAATATATAGTGAAGTGTAATTTATTCCTGTGATCAAAGCTGAATTTACAGCATCATTACTCCAGTCTTCAGTGTCACATGATCCTACATTATAATATGATGTTCAAGAAACATTTATGATTATCATCCATGTTGAAAACAGTTTTTTACATTTTTATTTCAGGATTCTTTGATGAATAGAAAGTTCAAAAGAACAGAATTGATCTGAAATGGAAAGCTTTTGTAACATTAATCACTACCATTCAAAAGTTTGGGGGCAGTAAGAATTTATTTTTTTTGTAAAGAAATTAGAAAATACTTTTATTCATCAAGGATGAGTTAAATTGATCAAAAGTTATAGTAAAGACATTTATAATGTTAGAAAAGATTATATTTTAAATAAATGCTGTTCTTTTGAACTTTCTATTCATCATATATTTTTTGGGGGAAAATGGTACACGACTGTTTTCAACATTGAAAATAATACTTTATGTTTTTTGAGCATAAAATCAGCATATTAGAATGATTTCTGAAGGATCATGTGACACTGAAAACTGATGTGTAATCAGCAACAGTTTAAAATTCAGCTTTCAAATTACATTTTAAAATATATTAAAACATAAAACAGTCATTTTAAATTGTCATAATATTTCACAATATTACCGTTTGTCATTTTTTTTTTCAAATCAAATAAAGCAGCCTTGGTGAGCAGAAGAGACTTCATTTAAAAACATAAAAAATCTTATTGATCTAAAACTTTTGACCGGTAGTGTATATTAAGTATGTCAGCATAAAGGGAGTAAAATTACTAAAAGACATATATAATTAAATGTATAACTTTAATTGGACATTATGGTAATGAGAACTGGAGTCAAAATGTGCATAAAAGTCACGAAAGTAACGTCAGATGGTCAGATGCCATTGTATATGCTGGGTTGTTTTAACCCAATTTTGGGTAAAATATGGACAAACCCAGCCATTGGGTTAAAAAATGTAATTTAAAAATGTAACCCATTGACTGGGTTTGTCCATATTTTACCCAAAATTGGGTTAAAACAACCCAGCATTTTTTTAGAGTGTATGCAAACCAACAAGCAAACAATCACACACACAAATAAATTGTTTTCAGCTTTATAATAAGTAAATAATTACGATCTTTTGAATGTTCTATTCATCAAAGAATCGTGAACAAAATGGTGAAAAAAAATTCACAAAAATATTTAGAAGCATAACAGTTATCAATATTGCACTCTAAAACAGTGCTGGGTTGTTTCAACCCAAATTTGGGTCAAATATGGACAACCCCAAATGTTGGGTTAAAAATGTCATTTGAACTTTCACTTTCAACTCTACATTTTTTAACCCAACATTTGGGTTTGTCCATATTTGACCCAAATTTGGGTTGAAACAACCCAGCATTTTTTAGAGTGTGATAACAACAAGAACCAATTATTAATATTTGAACACCAAATCAAAATATAAGAAAGATTTCAGGGTAAAATATGACCCGACAGGTTTTGTGAGGAGCTTTGCACGTGTGCAAATTCAATTTCACCATGCTTTGTTTATGCATGTGTATATACGCTGTAGCTTTTATACAACCTCTTCAACAATGTGAGAGAGCGCATTAGGGATTAATATCCTGCATATGAATCCTTGAATAAGTTAATGAAATTTGATGTTCGTGAAGCAAACATCAAGGTCAAAACTGGAATAACACAATCACACTCAGATTTCAACAATACCACAAACAGAGCAGATATTTCTCCCGCTTTCCTCGCGATGGCATGTATGATAGCCTGACAGCATTTCTGATAGCACACTGCAGCATTAGCCAGTGGGCCACAAATAACGGCCAATGGGACGTCAGATGTTTGTTCAGCCGTCACCTCGGTCTGCTTTTAATGAGCACACAAACAAACGCACGCGCAGACACACTCAATCATTCAGGATGCATTGTGTTCGCTCACAAGGTCAATGAGTGGTGAAGACAGATAGACGTCTGGAAGACTGTCGGAGCTGAGTGTCTCCCGCTGCAGATAGACTTCAGAAATGATGGCAGCTGGAATATGAGTCAACAAATGATCCGAGATTTTTTGTCCTCTTTCTGTCTCTCAAAATTTCTCATTCACAGACTTTCCTAGAAATCGAGAGAACACAATTTTGTTCATGACGACACGGAGGATTTTCACACGGCACATAACTCCGGGTTTCGGTCTCATCCCAAGAGGCTTTTGACCATACGTCGACATCCGACGTTTTAGGGTACCCTTTAACGTCAGTTAGATGACGCTATCTAATCCTAACCCTACACTCTCAGAAAAAAAGGTACAAAAGCTGTCACTGGGGCGGAACCTTTACAAAAGGTACACTTTTGTACCTAAATGGTGCATTTTGGTAACGTAATGGTGCATATTGGTACTTTCATAGTACATATTTGTACCATTGAGGTACCAAAATGCACCCTTTAGGTACAAAAGTGTACCTTTTGAAAAGGTACCGCCCCAGTGACAGCTTTTGTACCTTTTTTTCTGAGAGTGTACCCCAGAACTAAACCTACCTGTGTCATCTAGCTGATGTTAAAGGCGCCATATGGAATAATTGGGGAAAAATATCCAAAATATAATAATATCCAGTCATTGACAATGACACAGCAAATACCCAGGATTAAATGTTAACCCTGAGTAAATTAAGAGTGATGTGAAACGTGAAGCAAGATAACAAAGGATTTACCCGGGGATTAGCATGACCCAGGGTTAACCATTCAAGCGTGAAAAACCCCACAGTTTATGTTTCATCTGACTCTTCCCTGCACCTTTACTTAACAGCAAGAATAGGATAACGCAGATGTTATGCCAGGACATTATCTGTTGGGTCGACAGACATTTCTCTTAACCCAAAAACACAATAAGATGCAATTTGTAATTCAAAATGCGGGTGAAAAAAACTATGAAAAATCAGCGTATGGAAATTCCTTCTAATTTACATAAAATATTGGGCCCTATTTTGACAGCCTTTTCTTTGAGTGCAACATTTGGCCTTGAGTTAGACACACACAACAATACAATTAAAAATGCAATTCGATAAATATTCAAATATCTATTAAGCTATTTTAAATTTGACTAATGTTGTTTTGGAGTCTCCTACAAGAGGTTTAGATGCATCAAAGTTTTTTTATTTTCTCATAATATATCACAAATCTCTAAATCCTTCAAAGGGCTTTAAACGACACCAGACGATGAATAAGGGTCTTATCTAGCGAAACGATCGCTCATTTAAAAAATAAATAAAAAAGTTTAAGTTTTATAAGCTCGAATGCTCGCCTTGCTCTGTTCTGTGATGAGCGTTTGTGACTCTCCTGTTCAAACTCGTCCATCAAAATGAACAAATCTTTGTTCGAGTCATGACTCCTAGATAAGACCCTTATTCATCGTCTGGTGTCGTTTAAAGTTCTTTGAAGCTGCACTGAAACTCTCATTTGGACCTTGAACCGTTTGGTTCCCATTGAAGTCCATTATATGGAGAAAATCCTGGAATGTTTTCATCAAAAACCTTAATTTCTTTTCGAGTGAATAAAGAAAGACATGGGCATCTTGGATGATATGGAGGTGAGTAAATTATCAGCAAACGTTTTTTTTTAAAGTGAATTATACAGGCCAATTATACCGTTTACTGTTGCCAAGCATGTAGCAACTTCTCAACAAAGCTAAACTTTATCACAATGTTGAAATGGATTTGAACATGACACATCCAATCAGAATCAGGTTAGAGGCGGGGAACGCATGAATTTTGGAAACAAATAAACTGATCACATGGACCAAAACAAATAAAAGGGAGAAGCGATGCGAAAATGGAAGAGTAAAGAAAAAGTGAAAAGATGTAAGACCTCTCCTGGCTCCATGCGTCTGGTCTTTGTTGTTGCTCTCTTGCCATGGTGATTATTTTCAATGCGTTATCAGCCTTTTCCTGCAGATCTCAGATCCAGAGTGCTGGATTTCTGTCACTGTAATGTCATTAACATGGATTTTTTCATCTGGTTCGTGGACTCAATGGCGCCTGGAGAACCAATCCGCCTCCTTTAACCCTGAAGTTCAATCCAACTAATGATTTAGCCATGAACCTGCACTGTAAATCCAATCAATGGTGGATTCTCCAAGCATCTGTCATCTACAGTTACAAACATGATCTACTAAAATTAGGGCTGTCAAAACGATTAATCGCATCCAAAATAAAAGTTTGTGTTTACATAATATATGTGGGGGCACTGTGTATAATTATTATATATATATATAAATACACACACATGCTTGTATATATTTAAGAAATATTTTCATGTATATTCTGTATATAGATTTATATATAATTTATATTATATATAAATATAAATATTTTATATATAAATAATATTTTTTTCTTAAATATACATGCATGTGTGTTTTTATATATATACACATAATAATTATACACAGTGCACCCACATATATTATGTAAACACAAACTTTTATTTTGGATGCGATTAATCGCGATTAATCGTTTCGACAGCCCTAACTAAAATATTTGGTTTGGTTCTGGTTAGACTGGTTAGAGGCAATTTCAATTTTGTCAATTCAGTTCAATTTTATTCTACACTACAAAAAAAAAAAAAAAAAAAAAAAACGTAATTAGTTACTGTATTAATAGTATTTGAATATATTTTCAGCATCATTACTCCGGTCTTCAGAGTCACATGATCCTTTAGAAATCATTTTAATATGCTGATTTGCTGCTCAAGAAACATTTCTTATTATTATCAATATTCAACACAGTCGTGCTGCTTAATACGTTTGAGGAAATTGTGATATATTCTAATGTATAATACATCTATAATGTATTATCCAAAGTTTTGAACAGTAATGTATCTCGGATTACAGTGACTCCAAGTTTTAGGCATAAGCCTAAGAATTAAAATCAATTCAAGAAAGTTTTCAGTAGTCTGTCCCTACCCATGTCCCTACTTCATGCATGTGTATGAATCCTTAGCTCCAAATTAGAGCAGCATCTCCAATTCCCACCACGTCAGAGAACATGTCATAAACTCTGATTAGTCGGGGACTGTTGAAACCTTGAGCATGTAAGATGAGCTTCATATCACGGGTGTGCTGTAGATTTTCGTTTTTTTATCCCGGGGCCCTGCTAACTGTCTCCTACAGGTGCTTCTCTCTGGAGATGTCATTAGCAACCCAAGTCTGACTGTAGCTGCGGGCGTGAGATTCTTTGTAGTCAACTAAGCAATACAGCGTCCTCAACACCACATCCAGGCAACACATGCTCTGGCTCGCGGCCCCGATCGAGAGTTTCTGCTGCCCTCGGGCTCCTCATCCATCACTGCGGCTCATCAGCCTTCAGAAACTACAGCCGGGAACCACATGCTGGTCTGATGCGTTCTTTACCGGCATGGCGGCACTAAGGCGTACAGTATATATATCTTAAAACATTTTTGTGAAACCAGGCCTTTTTGTCTAATTTAAACCTTTTCTTATATACAGTATATATATATATATATATATATATAAGAAAAGGTTTAAATTAGACAAAAAGGCCTGGTTTCACAAAAATGTTTTAAGATATGTCAGTGTAAGTTTCAGTTTCCCAAACATGCATTTTAGTCTGGAACTATGGCTTAAGACTTGTCTGTGAAACAAGGGAAAAGGGTTTTACAGCCTGATCTCATAAGACGGGTGCAAGAACAAGGGATACTCCACTTTTTTTTGGGAAATAGGCTCATTTTACCACTCCCCCAGAGTTAAACAGTTGAGTTTTACCGTTTTCCAATCCATTCAGATGATTTTCTGATATTTAGAAGAATATCAGCAACCAAACAGTTTCTGGTCTCATTGACTTCCGTAGTAGGAAAAAAATATACTATGGAAGTCAATGAGACCAGAAACTGTCTGGTTACTGATATTCTTCTAAATATCAGAAAATCGGCTGAATGGAATCGAAAACGGTAAAACTCGACTGTTTAACTCTGGGGGAGTGGTAAAATTTCCAAAAAAAAAAAAAAAAAAAAAAGTGGAGTATCCCTTTAAGATACCTAACAGTTACTTCAAGTTCAGGGAAATGTTTCCCTTAATCTAATTTGACTATGCAAATTATAATTTTTATGCAGTGTAAACATCATAACTAAGCATGCAAATATTATACTCATGTTATTATAGACTAGCTGTTTTTTTTTTAAAGAAGTAATACTTTTATTCAGAAGGGCTGCATTAAATTGATCAAAAGTGAAATTAAACACATGTACCTAAAATATAAATGCTGTTCTTTTGAACTTTCTATTTATTAAAGAGTCCTAAGAAAATGATGTATCACGGTTTCCACAAAAATATTAAGCAGCACACAGCTGTTTTCAACATTGATAATAATAAGAAAATGTGTTTGATTTCTGAAGGATCATGGGACACTGAAGACTGGAGTAATGATGCTGAAAATTCAGCTTTGCATCACACACTCTCAGAAAAAAAGGTACAAAAGCTGTCACTGGGGCGGTACCTTTTCAAAAGGTACACTTTTGTACCTAAAGGGTGCATTTTGGTACCTTAATGGTACAAATATGTACCATGAAAGTACAAATATGCACCCTTTAGGTACAAAAGTGTACCTTTTGAAAAGGTACCGCCCCAGTGACAGCTTTTGTACCTTTTTTCTGAGAGTGCAGGAATAAATTACATTTAAATAGAAAGCAATTATTTTAAATTATAATCATATTTGTATTAGATTTAATGGGATGTCTTTAGCCATATTGCCACATTTCCTGTTATGAAAATATTCCTATGGCCATGCATGGTGGTCCATGTGCCCAAAAGCCAATCTGGTCAATTACAGTATGTTGCAGTTTTCTAAAGGTCATAGGTTTTAGTGAATTAATAACTACAAAAATGCTTGATGTTTATAGGGAAAGTTGTTTCGTATGTGACAAAAAAATACCAAAAAAAACAGGTATTCTTTAAACAATGGCATTTAGAAAAACAAACAAATGATGTTTAAATGGAGCCAGAGGCATCTACACTGTAAAAAATATTTTCAAGATTTGTTATCACAACATTTTTTCTTTTGTCATATCAACTTAAATAATTTATGTAGTTCAGATAACATAATATTTTGAGTTTCTGATGATTAAATCAATCTCCTTCATTGTATTAACTCACTTTTTCCAGTTCAATCAACTTAAAATTTTAAGGCAACCAAGGTTACTTACTTTTTTAAGTTAAACCAACTATATTTTTTACAGTGTATGGCACACGTGCACCAAAAATATGTGTGAACGGACACGTCACTGGGAGATCTGCTCTGCGGTTCACTTCAGTACATTCACAGACACAAAGATGAAGGATTCGGAGAAGAACGAGCAGAAACAGCCCACCGACAGAACAAGCTCCTCACGCCTGGGGAGAGAGCAGATCTTCACCTAGGGGAAACACATGCTACGGACAGAACTAACAGCCCCATAATTCATTCAAAGCCTTCACATCAGATCATCTCATGAATTAAGTAAATATCTGCGGTACATCTTTCACTAGAGGGGATATTAAACTCTAATGAAGTTAAGGGGAAAAAAGTCTTTGCACTTATATTCCAAGTCGTCTGAATTCATGCGACAGCTTTTGAGCTACACCTTCCTGCAGCTTCGACAGAGCGACGCCAAGGTCGTGGGGTCCATTCACATGGAAAGCGAAAACCGATTTGACCTTGAATACAAGTCGCACATTGGACAAAAGCTTTAGCAAAATGCAAAAATGTAAATAGGCTAAAAAAATGAAGTTGTAAAACAAATATTATTGGAGTACACTGAAAAAAATAAATGCTTTATCTAATCAATAAAATTGTGGCAACATATTACAAGCAATATTATTAATTAAATTCTACAAATTAAAATTAATTAGAATATTAATTTGATTAACTATTACTCAATTCTAATTTGTTCAATTTAATAAATAATATTGTTTGTAATCTGTTGCCACAATTTTATTGATTAGACAAAGCATATTCATTTTTACAGTGTATATTTTACAAGAAAATGTTCTATAAATGTCTTTCTACTGCAAAATTTGATGTTTCATTCAATGTGTTACTTGACATTTTTGTAATTATTTGTACAAATTTACTAGAAATTTCTGAGTGAAAAGGCTGTTATGTTGTCTGTTAATAGTCTTCAATTCAGTCAGCAGACTTACCTCATGAACATAACATTTATAACTACAAATATTTTCAAGATTTGTTATCACAACATTTTCTCTTTTGTCAAATCAACTTAAATAATTTATTTAGTTGAGATAACTGATTATTTTGAGTTTCTGGTGATTAAATCATTCTCCTTCATTGTATTAACTCACTTTCTCCAGTTAAATCAACTTAAAATTTTAAGGCAACCAGGTTACTTACTTTTTTTTAAGTTAAACCAACAATATTGGTTCATTTCGAATCAGACAATGAAAAATGATGGCTCTGGACATGACAATGTATTGACTGAATGTGCCTGATCCAAACCGTTAATGCAAGCTGTTTCATGAATCTTCATTTCATTGTGAATTGGACACGGCTCATGCAGTATTCGTTGTTGCATACGGTATATTAGTAAGATGATACAAGACTGTAATTTTTAAGTACAATCAACTTGAATTAAAAAATAGACCATAAATATTGCATAAATATTAATAAATACAATCAAATTGTCTCAAAATACTAAATTACAAAGAATAAATATTATAGAACAAAAATAAATAGCATTGGTTTTACTGGGATGGAGGAAATTTAATTTTTAGGTGTCCGGTCACTTTTGACCGGGAGGATAACAAGTGTGACTCCGAAACGAAGAGCACCTGAGGGTTAATAAGATGATACAAGACTGTCATTTTTTAAGTACAATCAACTTGAATTTGAGTAATTTCAACTTAAATTACATTAAACCGAGTTACAAAGGAGTTGAATCTAGTATAACTTAAAAAAACAGCTGTAAAAACTTATTGTGATGAGTAAAAGCAATGAGAAAACATATGTTGTCATAACATTGATATGGACACACACACTGTAAAAACATATTGTTGGTTTAACTTAAATAAAATTACGTAACCTATAGTTGCCTTAAAATTTTAAAATGGAAAAAATTAGTTAATATAGTTAAGGAGATTTATTTAATCACCAGAAACTCAAAATATTATGTTATGTGAACCACATTAATTATTTAAGTTGATTTAACAAAAGAAAAAATGTTGTGATTACAAATCATGAACCTTTTTTTTTTAATTATTATTTTGCGAAGAACACTTTTACGGTGCATACAACCTGGATTTAGAGCTTGAACTATCCGTTTTACGCTCTGATATTGTCACCGCATTTCTGCAATCAGATCATTCTCAACATTTTCCTCAAAGAAATAACCTCTGCTCGGTTTCTGTTATTAACCAGGGATTAGTGTTTCGTGTAAAAGCTGAGTATTAGAAACACAATCAATACTTATGTTTCACGGCTGCCACTAAACGGCCGGAGGGGAAAAGCTCTTGAAAAAATCTGACAAGATATATATATAGAGAGAGAGAGAATTTTGTTTTTTATAATAAAACAAAAATGCTGTACAGTTTCCTGGCCCTGTCTGACCCTTGAAATATTTGGTCTGAGATTGCACAGGATGGCTCAAAGAGTTCAAAGACAAATCCAGTACATTGATGCTCTTTGTAGGATGTGTGAAGTAAACAAGAGCCTCTGAGATACACTGCAAAATGTGTCTAGCAGCAGAAATCAAGTCTTGCAGTGAACACTTTCATGCTTTTTTATCTGTTTTTAGCATTATTTTTCAGTGTTTTGCAGTGCTACAAAATTGAATGGCAGCATAGATCCAATATGCTCAATATATATAAAATAAAATAACCTACTATTCTTTATGTAAAACTTTTAAATGAGTACAGCGCACCTTCGAAAGTAATTCGCTCATTATGAAACAGCATCTCAGCTTTATCTGCATTGTTATGACAATTAGAGCTTAAAAGCTAAGACATGACAGAGTTCCACTAAAACTCAATGTTGCTATTTGCACAGCTCCCCGCGAAACAGACAGTCTTGGACTTGTTTTGTTCTATCATTAAAATCCACTTTGCCGTTTCTGAATTTTAACATCAGTGAGATTGGCACATGAGCCATTATTTCTCGATCTGCACTGACCTGCTATTTCCCTTTAAAAAAAGAGCATTGTAGGAAGGCACCAGGTAAAAAAAACAGGGGTAATTATATACTTCTCTGTGGTTGCCATGGTAAACGCACCTCTTTTCATTCATTGTGCTCAATTTTGAGACCCTTAAGCATGTGGAAATGTGCCTGCTATAAGGAAGATTCCTCTAATTCTTCATTGCAACGGTGTAAGAAACAGCTTTACCTGTCCTGGAATGAGACAGCAGGAGAGCTTATTACAGAAAGAAGCTGAATAACAAAGGGTGTGATGTACCTGTATCTCTGGAAATGTCTGATCATAATGAGATTTGCCCTCCAGCTGTAAATACTCCCTGCACGCAACTGTTGTTTTTTTTGGCTCCGCTGTCTGTGCTGTTTTATTTTTTACAGTTCTCTAGATACGCCAATTTAGCATATCCAATCAATTCAGAGTATTGCAAGGAATTTAGACATAAACCTTAAAACTTTTTGACCTTTATTACAAGATAATCCAGCTAAATACGCACTGAATCTTAGCGGGGCATGTTGTCACAGTAAATGGGGTAAGTTGTCACAATGCAGCCTGCCATGTAAAAAGGGAAACAAATTTACTCACCCCCATGTCATTCAAGATATCCATGTCTTTCTTTCTTCAGTCGAAAAGAAATTAAGGTTTTTGATGAAAACATTCCAGGATTTTCTCCATATAATGGACTTCATTGGGAACCAAACGGTTCAAGGTCCAAATGAGAGTTTCAGTGCAGCTTCAAAGGGCTTTAAATGATTATAGACGATGATTAAGGGTCTTATAGTGAAACAATTAGTCATTTCAAAAGATACATAAAAAAAGTTTAAGTTTTATAAACACAAATGCTCGCCTTGCTCTGTTCTGTGAAGAGCGTTCGTGACTCTCCTGTTCAAACTCGTTCATCAAAATGAACAAATATTTTTCCGAGTCATCATTCGAAGGTCTTGACTTTCTCCATATAATGGACTTCATTGGGAACCAAACGGTTCAAGGTCCAAATGAGAGTTTCAGTGCAGCTTCAAAGAACTTTAAACGACACCAGACGATGAATAAGGGTCTTATCTAGGACCCTTCGAGTCATGACTCGAAAAAAGATTTGTTCATTTTGATGAACGAGTTCGAATAGGAGAGTCACGAACGCTCATCACAGAACAGAGCAAGACGACCATTTGAGCTTATAAAACGTAAACTCTTTAATTTATTTTTGAAATGACCGATAGTTTTGCTTGATAAGACCCTTATTCATCGTCTGGTGTCGTTTAAAGCCCTTTGAAGCTGCACTGAAACTGTCTTTTGGACCTTGAACCGTTTGGACCCCATTGAAATCCATTATAAGGAGAAAATCCTGGAATGTTTTCACCAAAAACCTTAATTTCTTTTCGACTGAAGAAAGAAAGACATGGACATCTTGGATGACATGCACGGGGGTGAGTAAATTATCAATATCAGCAAAAGTTTTTTTTTAAAAAAGTGAACTACTCCTTTAAATACAACACAATTCATTAAAAAAGGATCTGGCATTTCTGAAAAATACAACGCAGCCTCATTGGAAAAATGTGTCAGTAACGACATTTGGGCAAAATGATATTGCTCCTTGCACATTTCACAGCACTTTCAAAGTGAAATGTCCAGTCAAGGGTGTTAAAAGTGTGTTCAGTTCTATCAAAGCAGATTAATGTGAATCTGGCACTGCTTTATGTGCGAGTATGGCGGCAGGTCAGAAATGAAATGAGCTACATCATCTGAAAAAAACAAAATATACGAAACTGGTTATGGTACTTGCCCCGGTCTCCCCTTCATACATACATGTTTGGTCAGCTCTCAAAGGAGATTTCTGACACGAGTCGGCTTCAGAGAACAAGACGTGAATTTCAAAAGCAGTCTTATAAACTTCCATGTATAATTAATAAGGATTTGAAACATGAACTTTTATCTCCCAGGGCAATCTAGGTACTCTCACGATGTGAATGTGGATCCCTGCATACATAGTCTCCCTCTCTCTCATGAAATCCCACGTGCACACTGAGGGAGAGTGAAAGAAACAACAGATGAAGCTTGGCAGGGCATGAAATGTCTCTCTAACATTCTCCACCTAGAATCTGTACGGCAGCACATGCCTGACACAGTCCATTTATAAAGTGAGCACTCCTGTGGTAAAGATAATTTCGGTGGAGAACTGAATGCTAGTGTTTTTACAGTTGTTTCAGGCCGCGTTAAAGGTGCACTCAGGATTATTTCCACCCCAGAAAAACAACTTTTTCCACATAAACAGAACTACATGTTATTTAAATGCTATTCAGCTTGTTTATTTTACATGGAGTGGGTTGCCTCGTGGGGATTTCTAGTTTGAGATGACAATAAAAAGTGCCATCTTTACTCTGTATGTGTGTACGTAAGGTCTGTATTCCACGGTACACTCTCAGAAAAAAAGGTACAAAAGCTGTCACTGGGGCTGTACCTTTTTAAAAGGTACACTTTTGTACCCAAAGGCTGCATATTGGTACCTTAATGGTGAATATTAGTACCTAAAATTGACATATTAGCACCTGAAATGGACATATTAGCACCTAAAACAAACATTAGTACCTAAAATGTACATATTAGCGCCTAAAATGGACATATTAGTCCCTAAATGTACATATTAGCACCTAAAATGGACATATTAGCACCTAAAATGGACATATTAGTACCTAAATGTACATATTAGCACCTAAAATGTACTTAGCACCTAAAATGTACATACCTAAATGTACATAAAATGTAGATATTAGGACCTAAAATGGACATATAAGCTCACGAAATGGACATATTAGCACCTAAAATGGACATATTAGCACCTAAAACAAACATATTGGTACCTAAATGTACATATTAGCACCTAAAATGTACTTAGCACCTAAAATGTACATACCTAAATGTACATATTAGCACCTAAAATGTACATATTAGGACCTAAAATGCACATATTAGCTCACGAAATGGACATATTAGCACCTAAAATGTACATATTAGCACCTAAAATGGACATATTAGTACCTAAATGTACAAATTAGCACATAAAATGTACTTAGCACCTAAAATGTACATAACTAATGTACATATTAGCACCTAAAATGTACATATCAGGACCTAAAATGGACATATTAGCTCACGAAATGTCCATATCAGCACCTAAAATGGACAAAAGTTTACCTTTTGAAAAGGTACAGCCCCAGTGACGGCTTTTGTACCTTTTTTTCTGAGAGTGTACCCTATCTGTGATACTACAACAAACTAGAATTGCTCACATGGGTCAGACTTACTGATAATGTGGCAGTACAGTGATCAATTCATCGACAGCAAGAAACAGCGATTGGTTTGTGGAAGTTGTCTGCAATCTCTGGCTCACGCCCAGAATCCTCAGTCAGAGTCACTGCAGGTCTCAGCCTGGCTAATAAAAGATGTCAGTTCAGTAAGATGAGCCCTAGTGTGGAATTAATTGGCTATCAGGAATTTATTTTCCCCTCCGCGTCGAGATTTGCACATCATCTGATGATAATGTCAGAAATAGCTTTCAGCAATAATGACCTTTATTTGACCTTTAAAGTGATGAAAATACTTACTGTTGGAGCCGTTAACGCACAGATGGAGTTTCACCTACACGAACGAATGAACACCGGATAACATTTTCTGTTTCCTTCAGCGCTCAGTCTGTCTGTCACATTCTCATTCGGATGAACCTATACATATACAGTATGATATAGGGCTGTTGGAACGAATTCTGAAATTCGAATATAATCCGAATATTAATAAAATCAATACTATTTGAATGCTATAGTTACTATTCGAATATTGCTTATATATAAATTTAAAAATATATATATCTTACCAGGGCTGTTGCCGCTCTCCCTTATTTGCTGATTTTGAAATCACCCGATGATCAATAAAACGCAGCTCATATATGTTGCTTTCGGTGACGAGCACTTCATTAAATCTGTATATAGCGCGGGAATTGAAGATCAGATTTATATCCGTTTTGCAAAAACACATTTATGTGACCAGGTGTAAATGGTATCGTTTTGATATTATAAGATAGCTATCCGATCTGAGAAAACGCATGAAGTGGCCAGGTGATGTTAGATGTCCCTCTAGTGGGCCGAACGTGTAACAACAACCACAGGCTATAGTGGCATTGACGATCCATAGGAATGTGTAATGTCGTAAATATTAATAATAGGATCAATTTGAGCATTTAATATTCTTCGAATATTATTCGAATATTACATAAAATAAGCAATGAAATTCGAATAGCATTATAGAGGAAGATTGACAGCGCTAGTATGATCTGTCCTGTTCAATGAGTTGCAGGAACACCTGTGCTATTTCTCATTAATGCATTTATCTAATCAACCAATCACATGGCAGTTGCTTCAATGCATTTAGGGGTGTGGTCCTGGTCAAGACAATCTCCTGAACTCCAAACTGAATGTCAGAATGGGAAAGAAAGGGGATTTAAGCAATTAAATATATCACAATATTTCACGATCTGCTCAGTTACTGGGATTTTCAAACACAACCATTTCTAGGGTTTACAAAGAATGCTGTGAAAAGGGAAAAACGTCCAGTATGTGGGAGTCCTGTGGGCCAAAATGCCTTATTGATGCTCAGAGGAGCTGATATAAGAGCAACTTTGACTGAAATAACCACTCGTTACAACCGAGGTATGCCACAACACGCACAACCTTGAGGTGGATGGGCTACAACAGCAGAAGACCCCACCGGGTACCACTCATCTCCATTACAAATAGGAAAAAAGAGGCTACAATTTGCAAGAGGTCACCAAAATTGGACAGTTGAAGACTGGAAAGATGTTGCCTGGTCTCGATTTTGGCGTAAACAGAATGAGAACATGGACCCATCATGCCTTGTTACCACTGTGCAGGCTGGTGGTGGTGGTGTAATGGTGTGGGGGATGTTTTTTTGGCACACTTTAGGCCCCTTAGTGCCAATTGGGCATCGTTTAAATGCCACGGCCTACCTGAGCATTGTTTCTGACCATGTCCGTCCCTTTATGGCCACCATGAACCCATCCTCTGATGGCTACTTCCACCATGTCACAAAGCTCCAATCATTTCAAACTGGTTTCTTGAACAGTGCAATGAGTTGACTGTACTAAAATGGCCGCCACAGTCACCAGATCTCAACCCAATAGAGCATCTTTGGGATGTGGTGGAACAGGAGCTTCGTGTCCTGGATGTGCATCCCACAAATCTCCATCAACTGCAAGATGCGATCCTATCAATATGGGCCAACATCTCTAAAGAATGCTTTCAGCACCTTGTTGAATCAATGCCATGTTGAATTAAGGCAGTTCTGAAGGTGAAAGGGGGTCAAAAATAGTATTAGTGTGTGTTCCTAATAATCTTTTAGGCGAGTGTAGAGTTTAAACACTGTTTTTTGAAGAAATAAAATACAGCCTAAAAGTCTTTGTCCTGAATAAAATGACAAAGATCGTTGCAGTCCAGTATATTGTACAGAAAAATGTATGTGTGTATTTGTATATCCTTGCTGCTTATCAGAACGAAGTGTTGGGTAACATTAATATGTAACATCTTATGCCAGTCTCTCTCTCTCTCTCTCCTAAAGGAGAGTGAGCCGCGTGTTATCGCAGCCGAGCAGAGTGATGGTATCTGCAGCGTTCGACTAGTTTCCATTAGGGAATTACCAGGTCAGGTTGAGGGGATGGGGGGTGTTGGTTGCAGAGCAGACCTGCGGTAATGAAGGAATTCGCCTTCGTTGTGCCAGAGGAGTATATCAGCATTTATACATTACTCCACATGCTGGGCCCGCACTACCAGGAGATTAGGAAAGAGACCGGGATCGTACATCAGCCTGTGTGTGCCGCTGACACAACCAAGAGATAGACCCAAGAAAAATCGCAGCAAAGAGGCTTTCAAAAGCGGAGACACCTTGCATAGAAAAGAGACTCTCTGTGTACATACTGGCTGCGATTACATCCAACTGTATCAGGAGGCGGATCGGATCACACGAGCTTCACTGTGTTCACTGCCATTGGTAGTCAACGGATCACACTGATACAAATTTGCATAATACTTTATGGATAACTGGCCACAAGCACCTGGGTGCTGAAAATGCATCTTGAGACCTCAAGATTTTGCATTCTGTTCAATTCCATTGCAGCTTTGGACTAAAATAGATTAAAGTCTACATGAAATTACAATTTTAATTCAGTAAATCATATATCCAATTTAGGGCTGTGCAAAAATTAATTGCGATTAATCGCATCCAAAATAAAAGTCTGTGTTTACATAATATATTTGTGTGTGCTGTATATAATTATTTTGTATATAAATACACACACATGCATGTATATATTTAAGAAAATGTGTTATTCATATATAAAATATTTATATAATATAGATTATGTATTTATATATATATATATATATATATATATATATATTAGGGCTGTCAATCGCAATTAATCGCATCCAAAATAAAAGTTTCTGTTTACATAATATATGTGGGTGCACTGTGTATAATTATTTTGTATATATATAAAAAACACACATGCATGTATATTTAAGAAAAAAATATTATTTATATATAAAATATTTATATTTATATATAATATAAATTATATATAAATCTATATACAGAATATACATGAAAATATATCTTAAATAAATACAAGCATGTGTGTGTATTTATATATATTTATAATAATTATACACAGTGTACCCACATATATTATGTAAACACAAACTTTTATTTTGGATGCGATTAATCGCGATTAATCGTTTTGACAGCCCTAATCCAATTACAATAAAAATGTTGATTCATTTTCAATGTTGTTAAAAAAAAAAGAAAAATATTAAGAACAAATGCACAACAATAGTATCTATTGTAGTAACCGCACAGCGGTTTTTCAACATTAATAATAATAAGAAACATTTCTTGATCACCAAATCAGCGTATTAGAATGATTTCTGAAGGATCATGTGACACTGATAATGTATCGCAGAAAAAAAATACAATTTAAAATATAGTGAAATAGCAAATAGTTATTTTAAATTGTGATAATATTTCACAATATCACTGTATTTCAAAATATCAAATAAAAGTAGCATTGGTGAACATAAGAGTCTTAATTTTAATAACATAAAAAACGTACTGACCCATAACTTTTGAACGGTAGTGTGGATGCCATTTTCATTTGTGTGTAAATGATATTTTCATCAAGTATAAGTAACAAGTCTAATAGTGATGATATTCACAGTGTAAAAAACATGATATTTGTACTAAAATAGTAAATGTATGGATTTGAAATAGCCTTTTATACGCAGTTTTAATAGAAACTGACTCAATTATCATACATCAGGAATTGATTAGTGACAGATAGTCAGAGGAGAGTGAATGAAGATGGAAAGGGTAGTCATTTCACAAGCGAGTTATTGGATTTTTGTGGAAAGATTACGACAACATTGTTTTCTTCAGTCTAACGAATCATTCACAATAGGACTAGGAACGCATGTTAAGAAAGTACACAATCGATTTGGATTTCATATTGACTTTAACATCGAATAAAACCCTCATTTAGCAGAAATCCCCAGTTGTGGAGCAGTTGCACATGTTTACAGCCTGACCTCCAGCAAATTTGATCTTAGCAGGTCCTCAGTGCTATTCCTAATGAGGGTCCCTTGGCTATATTTTGCATGATGTATAAAATGTTTTCCATTGCAAAAATGAAACCATGTTTTTTAAAAGCAGGTCAAGGGTATAATGAGGATGGAGAGAGAGGTAGGTGATGTGTCAGTCTCCTGTTTTAATACCGCTGCTCCCAGGAGGTTGCAGATATGCATGTGTTATAGCAGAATTGTAGATTTATCCGACAATGAAAGTCCACTGGCAATTGATTACAAAAAAACAATTCTGCACACGCTGGAAAAGATCGAAGTTAGACATGCTGCGTAAACAAGCTCGGAAATCAAAACTAACAAAAGAGAAACAAATAACAAAACGGCATTTCAAATAAAAGTTTCTGAGCCAACGAACAAAAAGGGAAAAATAATCATTTATTTTCTTTCCCTGTCTGCCATTGGTTGGGTAAACAGACAGCCCATCTATCTATCTATCTATCTATCTATCTATCTATCTATCTATCTATCTATCTATCTATCTATCTATCTATCTATCTATCTATCTATCTATCTATCTATCTATCTATCTGTCTGTCTGTCTATGTCTATCTATCTGTCCGTCCTTCCGTCTATCTATCCGTCTGTCTGTCTGTCTGTCTGTTAGTCTATCTATCTATCTATCTATCTATCTATCTATCTATCTATCTATCTATCTATCTATCTATCTATCTATCTATCTATCTATCTATCTGTCTGTCTATCTATCTATCTGTCTGTCTGTCTGTCTGTCTGTCTGTCTGTCTGTCTGTTAGTCTATCTATCTATCTATCTATCTATCTATCTATCTATCTATCTATCTATCTATCTATCTATCTGTCTGTCTGTCTGTCTGTCTATCTGTCTGTCTGTCTGTCTGTCTGTCTGTCTGTCTGTCTGTCTGTCTGTTAGTCTATCTATCTATCTATCTATCTATCTATCTATCTATCTATCTATCTATCTATCTATCTATCTATCTATCTATCTATCTATCTATCTATCTATCTATCTATCTATCTGTCTGTCTGTCTGTCTATCTATCTGTCTGTCTGTCTGTCTGTCTGTCTGTCTGTCTGTCTGTTAGTCTATCTATCTATCTATCTATCTATCTGTCTGTCTATCTATCTGTCTGTCTGTCTATCCGTCTGTCTGTCTGTCTGTCTGTCTGTTAGTCTATCTATCTATCTATCTATCTATCTATCTATCTATCTATCTATCTATCTATCTGTCTGTCTGTCTGTCTGTCTGTCTGTCTGTCTGTCTGTCTGTCTGTCTGTCTGTCTGTCTGTCTGTTAGTCTATCTATCTATCTATCTATCTATCTATCTATCTATCTATCTATCTGTCTATCTGTCTGTCTGTCTGTCTGTCTGTCTGTCTGTCTGTCTGTCTGTCTGTCTGTCTATCTGTCCGTCTGTCTGTCTGTCTGTCTGTCTGTCTGTCTATCTATCTGTCTGTCTGTCTGTCTGTCTGTCTGTCTGTCTATCTATCTGTCTGTCTGTCTGTCTGTCTGTCTATCTATCTATCTGTCTGTCTGTCTGTCTGTCTGTCTGTCTATCTATCTATCTGTCTGTCTGTCTGTCTGTCTATCTATCTATCTGTCTGTCTGTCTGTCTGTCTGTCTGTCTATCTATCAGTCTGTCTGTCTATCTATCTATCTATCTATCTATCTATCTATCTATCTATCTATCTATCTATCTATCTATCTATCTATCTATCTATCTATCTATCTATCTGTCTGTCTGTCTGTCTGTCTATCTATCTATCCGTCCGTCCGTCAGTCTGTCTGTCTGTCTGTCTATCTATCTATCTATCTATCTGTCTGTCTGTCTGTCTGTCTATCAGTATGTCTGTCTGTTAATCTATCTATCTATCTATCTATCTATCTATCTATCTATCTATCTATCTATCTATCTATCTATCTATCTATCTATCTATCTATCTATCTATCTGTCTGTCTGTCTGTCTGTCTGTCTGTCTGTCTGTCTATTATTTATCTATTTTTACAATAATTAGGTGGGAATTTCAGTAGAAAAGTAGGTGATTTCACTCTTAAACATTAGAAATAAAAAAATACAAATGATCTTGCTTTTTTAAAAGACAACACAAGGCCATATATCAGGGAAATCAAACTACAAATGGATTGGAGAAATATTTTAGCACCAAAATAATGACACACTTCACCTTTACTGTTCCTCTGGCATTCATCTTTACAGTAAAACCGCAAATAAAGCCACAATACCACTTTTACGCCACCACAACAACAAGTAGCACAACACTCGTCTGTCCCGTCGACTGTCAAAACACTGAAAAACACTTTGCATGTCCACGAATCACAAAGCGAAATCAAACGCACTGTGGATCCGCCTCAGGCAACACGGGCCCCTGTGAGCGTCTGTCAGTCCGGCGTGAGCAAAGCAAAAAGAGTGCTTTGTTGAGCACGTCTACAGCTTTAGTAAAGCGAAAAAGCAACTCACCCAGCGGCTGTCCTGCAATAATCCTGGTGTTCTCGCCGGCCACGGCCGCCCGTGCGTTCCTCTCACTCATGTATTGGACGAAAGCGTAACCCTTGTGCACCGAACAGCCCACGATCTTGCCGTACTTGGCGAAGATGACCTCGATGTCGCCCTTCTTCACGATGGCAGTGTTGAGGTTGCCGATAAAGACCCGTGAGTTGAGGGAGCGTGGGTCGTTCTTGTTAGTGACATTGCTGGTCTGACTCTTGCCGGTCATTCTTCTCCTGTGGAGCAGAGACATGATGGGGACGACATCAAGCACACCTCATGTATTGTCTTGAGGACAGAAAAAGGTGCTTGTAGGGATGCACGATATATCGGTATCGGCTGATAAATGTTCATTTTTAATGGGATCGGCCTGATAAGAACATTTGGCCGATATAAATAACGGATTATTTCCTTCAGCTGAGACACTTCAGATGTGCACTGTTCGCCATTATGGATTTGAATAGCTTTAGATATGATTGGAAACATTTCAAAAAAGGAAAATACAGACATGTGCTGTCATGTCATGTGCCTACATTCAATTATAATGAGAACAGTACTTTCACTTAATAGTGAGACTTTTGTTTTTGTTAACAGGCTAATATCTCAGCTATCGGTATCGACTAAATTTTCATATCGGTGCATCCCTAGGTGGTTGTCAAATAACTTTCTCCAACTTAATAAAGACAAAACTGAAATAATTCTAATTGAAAGGCGGTCTACTCAACGATCTCGGTAATCATTTCCCTTCGATTAGAATTAGAAACCTTGGCGTCATTCTGGACTCATAAACCAAGCTAATTCTGTCGTTAAGAAAAGTTTTTATCAATGACAAATTAACTCTAAACTTAAAACATTTTTGTCTTTCCAAGAATTGGAGAAGGTTAAATTACTTCACATCTAGTCTATGTCTATTGTAATTCCCTTTTTTTTGCCTTCCTCAATCACACTTTCAGATGGTCCAAAATGCAACTGAAAGGCAAATAATATGATAGTGCCATCCCAATTTTAGGATCCAAGTTAAGATTTTGTAGTTTGTTTTTATAGTAAAGCTCCTAATGACCAAGCTCCATCTTATCTTAAATATTTTCTTACCTCCTATACAGTACACTCTAAAAAAAATGGTGCAAAATGGCACTTAAAGTGGTTCATTGGCTTGTAATCATAGGGGAACCACTTTATCTTTGTTATATGGTGCTATGTAGAACCGTAAGAGGTGCCATTGAGCACGTTAACCACCACAGAGAACCACTGAAGAACTGCTGAAGAACCAAACTGGGCTTAACAGGTTCTTTTGAATGGTAGTGGTGCTATAGCACCATGACCACCGCAAAGAACCCCAGAAGAACCATTTTTTTTAAGGAGTAGTTCACTTTAAAAAAAAAAAAAAAACTTTTGCTGATATTTACTCACCCCCTTGTCATCCAGGATGTCCATGTCTTTCTTTCTTCAGTCGAAAAGAAATTAAGGTTTTTGATGAAAACATTCCAGGATTTTCTCCATAAAATGGACTTCATTGGGAACCAAACGGTTCAAGGTCCAAATGAGAGTTTCAGTGCAGCTTCAAAGAGCTTTAAACGACACCAGACGATGAATAAGGGTCTTATCTAGGACCCTTCGAGACATGACTCGAAAAAAGATTTGTTAATTTTGATAAAAGAGTTTGAATAGGAGAGTCACGAACGCTCATCACAGAACAGAGCAAGGTGAGCATTTGAGCTTATAAAACTTAAACTCTTTAATTTAATTTTTAAATGAGCGATTGTTTCGCTAGATAAGACCCTTATTCATCGTCTGGTGTCGTTTAAAGCCCTTTGAAGCTGCACTGAAACTCTCATTTGGACATTGAACCGTTTGGTTCCCATTGAAGTCCATTATATGGAGAAAATCCTGGAATGTTTTCATCAAAAACCTTAATTTCTTTTCGACTGAAGAAAGAAAGACAAAAACATCTTGGATGACATGCACGGGGGTGAGTAAATTATCAGCAAAAGTTGTTTTTAAAAGTGAACTACTCCTTTAAGAGTGTAGACCTTTAGGATCTTCTGAAATGGCATTATTGTACGTCCCGTACTAATGTACATAATGTTTTTTACACTATACTATACTATATAGATATACATTAAATGAACTTAATTACTGCTTTTGTCAGTTATTCCACTGCAGGATGCTTCTGCATGCTCTTAAAGTCATTGTTTTACACATACATACACACATACACACAAAAAAAAGCTCTTTAACATTACGATTATCCACCAAAAAGTGAAACAAACTTTCTCTAAAAGCACTTACAATGCATGCTACAGTACGTCCCTGACTCAACCTTCACATTTCATTATCATAAAGATTTATCATTTTAGGATTAGATACTGTATTGTTTTCTTATCATGATTAAAGAACAGCTATGGGAGCGATAACAATGATTAAATTGCTGTTTTATGGTATATAGCCTGTGGACTTGTTCCTGCTGTCAGTGCCAGGCCAGAACCATCATTTCTAACGTCCAGGCCGCCCGTTCGTGAGAGATGTGTGTGTTTATTTGTGTTGGTGTCTATAAATGTGAGAATATGAGCATGCTGGTGTGAAGGCGAGAAGCGAGTGCCGCGCGGATGAAAGAGAGTAAATGAAGGCCTCGGGTTTATGCAGTCTCGGTATGACACACTGAACACACAGTTAGTCTTCACATCAGAACAGCAGCAAGATCCTCCCATTGGGTGTCATCCAACTTCCCGAACACACACACACACACATTGAGAGACAGTGACTGCTATTGTCTGAGACAGAGATGCATTATGTTCTGTCTCTCACGCTGTCAACGACCTACTCTCACAAGACAGCAAGAATGAACACGCTGCTTCACGGAGGCTCAGTGTGTCTGAATCAAACGAGCTGACCGAATACGACACGTTGAGAAGCCCAAATATACACTTGATATCTGTTGAACAGCAGGAGTGTGGAGTGATTTTAATCGCTGGAAGTCAGAAGGTCAATGTACTGTTGGTCACTGACTAACTTCAGGCATTACTAGACTTCAAGAGGCACACAGTCTTGTTAGCATGTGCGCCTCCCACGCTGGAGACCCCGGTTCGAATCCCACTCAGAGCAGGTCAAGTAGGACTGGCTACATTTGGTGCCGTGACCCGGATAGGAGTGAGTGTAATGGACGCAGGCCAGTTAGAGTAAACCTCAAGAGACACACGTCCTTGTTAGCACGATTCAAATCCCACTGGTCGAGTAGGAGCAGTTGCACAAAGTTAAACATGGCCCTGGGTCAACATATTTTCCTGTTCGAGAATTCAATCCTAACCATTTCTCCTAACCTAACCCTACCCATAAGTGATCCCTAAGTTCAGAGGGAACTGGTGAATAACACTGATGTACACTGTGAAAAAATATTGTTGGTTTGACTTAAAAAATGAAGTAAACTGGTTACCTTAAAATTTGACATTTGACAAAAGTGACATTTTTAGGCTGCTTCCTTCCTTATAGAGCTGTGAGGACAAGGATGCCATTTGAATAGTTTTTTTCCAAGAGCCATTTCCCTTTTAAATAGCTGATTAAGCACTATTCAGACTATTTTATTATTTTTTTTGATTGTTTTTGATTAGCTATATGCATATGTTTGTGTGCGAGTTTGTGTGTAACTGATGGCCATATCAAATTCCTGTGTATCTGCTGATGCATTTGGCGAATAAAGTGATTCTTGATAAGAATTTTAAGTTGATTGAACTGGAAAAAGTGAGTTAATGCAATAAAGGAGGTTGATTTAATCATCAGAAACTCAAAATTATATGTTATCTGAACTAAATAAATTATTTAAGTTGATTTGACAAAAGAAAAAAAATGTCGTGATTACTAATCATATAAAAAATATTTTTTTTTACAGTGTAGAAGCACCTAACTCTGATTGCAAGCCTAACCTTGACATAAACTTGTCCCTCAAATCTGATTGGTTGATTGCAATGTTGTTCCAGGATCAACAAAGATGAACGGCCATAGGTTTTTAAAAATCTTTTCATTTTCAGAGACACCGACAGGTTATGATTAGGGCTGTCAAACGATTAATCGCGATTAATCGCATCCAAAATAAAAGTTTTTTTGTTTACATAATATATGTGGGTGCACTGTGTATATATTATATACACAGTGCACCCACAGTACTGTGTATATATTATATTTTATAAATATAAACACACACACATGCTTGTAAATATTTAAGAAATATTTTCATGTATATACTCTATATAGATTTATACAATATGTAAATACAAATATTTTATATATAAATAATATTTTTTTCTTAAATATACATGCATTTATGTGTATTTATATATATACAAAATAATTATACACTGTGCACCCACATATATTATATAAAAACAAACTTTTATTTTGGATCCGATTAATCGCGATTAATTATGGTTTATGTCATAACAAAGACATCTTAAACAATGTCATTCGCATTCAAAAGGTCATAATTAAGCGAATGACACTTAATGCCAGTTGTCATAAACATGCATAAACCCTACTTCATATTCATAACGAATGTCATGTCATGGTTATGAAGGTGTCATGCCAGTCTTATGCACACCCCTTCAAGTAAAGTGTTACCATATATACTGTATATATGTAATGATCAATCTAATTCACAAATTTTGACTGTAATACTCAATGTACTAAGCCAAAAGTCGAACTCAATGAGAACCCGCCTCAATGAGGCCGAAAACGTACAACAAGTCGTGTCATGTCAAGGTTGTACATCAGATCACCAAACGACACAAGTATTTTTTGTCAACGTCTTCAAACGCCTGCTAGAATTTAAAGCTCTCAAACGTCACTTAGAAATGAAGATTAGATTTATTTATCACGGGGACCAAATGCTTGAATAATGAATCCAATTCTCTGTAAATAGGATTAGTTGCCAAGGTTACCTGCGTTCTGGGAATGGTGCTGGCTGAAGGCTCACACATTCAAACACACTCTGACATGCTCGCAGACACACTCGCGCTCTCAAGTGTGCAGTCATTCACGGAGACAGAAATTGGAATAGTGAAATATGCCCTCTTGTAATTTCCCAAGCCACAATGTGGCCACGGGATCATGCCACGAATACAGCAGGAAAGCTCTTTTACGCTGGACAGGGCTCAATTTGGTGAACAGACCTGCACTACCTGTACATTCCTATTTCTCTCTCACTCTCTTCAACTCTATCTCTTTCAATTCTGCACACAGGAAAAAAATAAAAATGATCTCAGTTGTTTTTCCTACAAAGCCATGAGAATAAATGGACCTTGGATGTCTCTTGGATTTGATCACAGTGGGATCTCAACCTCGAGGTCATCGTGACTTAAGATCCCATGTGGCTCACAATAACGTCAACATCTCTTGCTCATATATTTCACCTGAGAAAAAGATAGGCAAAAGAAATCACAACTACTGTACACATTTCAAAAGTTTGGGGTCGGCAAGATGTTAAAATGGTTTTCTAAAAACAGTAATATCGTGAAATGTTAATACAATTTAAAGCAACTGTTTCGTATTTTAATATGTTGCAACATGAAATTTATGCATGTGATCAAAGCTAACTTTTCAGCATCATTACTCCAGTCTTCAGTGTCACATGATCCTTCAGAAATCATTCTAATATGCTGATCTGATCATAGATATGTATATAAAGTAGGGCTGTCAAACGATTAATCGCGATTAATCGCATCCAAAATAAAAGTTTGTGTTTACATAATATATGTGGGCGTAGTGTGTATAATTATTTTGTATATATATATATAGACACACATGCATGTGTATATTTAAGAAAAATGTGTTCTTAATATATCAAATATTTATATTTATACATAATATTAAACTTATATTCATACATAATATTAATCAGATTTTTCTTAAATATATACATGCATGTGTGTCTATTTATATATACAAAATAATTATACACACTACGCCCACATATGTTACGTAAACACAAACTTTTATTCTGAATGCGATTAATCGCGATTAATCGTTTGACAGCCCTAATATAAAGGCTAGATGTGTTACGGCGGAGTTTCCATCGTCATCACCGGCGGCCATCTTGTCACAGACAAGCTGATGTAAATGAGTGGTCAGCACGAAATAACAACACAAATACTCTTATCTCGTTGAAATTTTGACGGATTTACAAACGGTTTGGTTTCTTACAAACGTTATTAACGTGGCTATAATAATCTGGATTATTTATTTATTTATACACTTTTTATTCATAAGTACGCAGTGTCATAACTACATCTCTGACGTTTATAACAAAACAAACCGTTTGAAAATCGGTAGAAAATTGAGCAAGTTATGGTCATTTAAATAGTACACAATGTTACGAGTGAGCGAGCTGCCTGTGACAAGATGGCCGCCAGGTGCAGACGTCGACCTCCATTGGCCAGCAGCGTGGATGACGCATCTAGCCTTTATATACATATCTATGGATCTGATGCTCAAGAAACCAAGATAAAAGTAATTCCAGGATTCTTCAATGAACAGAAAGTTCAGTTTTTCCTCTTTGTCGCCATCTCTGTTCGAAATCTGCAATTGCAATTATTTCTCTTATATGGATAAATAAGCTTGTTTCGGTGATCCGTGAGGGACAAAGAGTCACACAGGTTTGAAAGGACACGAAGGTTGGTAATTTTCATTTGCACATGAAATTCCTGGTTTTCCTGCACTAGCAAACCTTTGAGCAACAGCGTTCTCCTTTGGGTGTGCATCTCTCGGGGGTTTCACGGGCGATAAATCGACCAAAGCCGAAAAAGCACTTTGACAGAGAACAAGTGCTGTAATAAACAATAGCAAACATACAAGCTCTGTCCCCTTAAGAACATTCCTGTGACTGATGTCCAGACCCAATTACAGTGCCGTGAGGTTAGCGCGTTTACACCACCTCGATCTTTCCGAAGGACAGAGGCCTGCTCTCCCTCCTCCGCTCGGAGAATCAGCAGCCTGTTATTTAGAGGCACTGCGCTGGCACCTGTATTGATGACACTGGACAGGGAGGAGAGAACATTCGCAAATCAGCAAAGATGTGTTAAATTGCCCCTCTTATCAGATAAATGTCTTGTGTGGAGCGTTTGTAGGAGATCGTCCAGCATCTGCCAGCTGATCTCTCGCTCTACGGCAGCTGTTTGCGGGATTCGCAATTGTAGCCCTGCTCAAGTTATTCTGATTTCATGGGGGATTTGATCACACATCTACAAAAAAAAAATGAATTCACTAAAGGGTGAATCCCCTAAACCATTGCACCCCTTTGGCAAGCAACATTTCAGTGAAAAACGTTACCATCCACAATCCAGTGTAGCGATGCTGCGCAGTGGCTGTTTAACGGAGTATTTAGTGCATAAAAATAAAGGCATCATTTGAGCTCAATTTTACTGTAAACGTACTTTTGGTTTTTAGGTATTAGTTGAATAAATTAAATTGTACTAAAAGGACTTCTTGTGGCATCTTATTTATTGCAACGCCCCTATTTTAAGCTTATGATGTTCTCGCAACACAGATGCAGAAAAATAGAAATCATGCAAATTTTGTAAAATTTTCTTTTTCAAAAAAACAAAACAAAAAATGCACATGGTGTAAAAACAAATAAATAAACATTTAAATCTTTTTTGGATTCTGTGCTGTGCAGATGTGAGTAGTTGGCATTTTTCTTTATATACAGTATATATATATATATATATATATATGAAGAGTTCAGATGCAAAAGCCTCTAAATGCCATTTGAAATTTTCTTCTAAAATGACCCTTTTTATCAAGCTTGTATATTTAAGTTCAGTAATTTCACTTAAATGACAATTAATAGGTAATCTTCATTACCATTTAAGTGAAATTACTGAACTTAAATATACAAGCTTGATAAAAATGATCATTTTAGAAGAAAATTTCAAATGGCACTTAGAGGCTTTTGCATCTGAACTCTTCATATATATATATATATATTTGTATTATGGATTACATTAAAAATAATAATAATAAAAACAACAACATTGATAATATAAAATTATTATTAATAATATTAAAAAAAATGATAATACACAGCATTTTTTAATAAACAAACATACATACAAAAATCAAAACAAATAACTATATAAATGCATAAATACACATCTTGGAGTTTATGAAATCTAAATTAAAACAACAACTATATATATATATATATATATATATATATATATATATATATATATATATATATATATATATACACTCTAAAAATTGCTGGGTTGTTTTAACCCAACTCTGGGTCAAATATGGACAAACCCAAACGTTGGGTTAAAAATTTAATTAAAAAATTTAACCCAATTGCTGGGTTTGTCCATATTTGACCCAAAGTTGGGTTAAAACAACCCAGCAATTTTTAGAGTGTATATATATATATATATATATATGTGTGTGTGTGTGTTTATTGTATTTATCATGCACTCTTAGAAGAAAAGGTTCAACATAGAACCTTTAAAGGTTCTAGCGCTATGTATTTGGAACCCCTAAAAGGTTCTAGAACCCGTTTTAAGGGTTCAATAATAAGGGTTCTTTGTAACCAGGAAAAAAGTTCTATATGGAACCTTTTGGGTTCATTCTCTATCATTTGTTTTGTCCTTTCTGGATTAAATATTTCATATTATTGACAAACATAAAGACCCTAAAATGTATTTATGAATGCATGTAAATGATCTCAAAATTCAAGATATGGGGGTTAGAAAATGTATATATTAATATCATGTTATGTAGTATCACACAAAGATGCCATTTCAGTTTTTCTTCTCCAAAAATAATTTAATTACAACTACAAAATGTTGCAGAATGAATAATAGCATATAAAGAAGATTTCTTGTCATTATAGAACCTTTTTTTGGAATTGAGTAAAGAACCCTATGCTTCATATAAAGAACCCCAATGAACCCATTTTTTCTAAGTGTGTGCATTTTTGTTGTTTGGAAGAAAAAAAAAATGTTTCGTATATATTTGTTTAATTGTTTGTATATTTGGCTAGGATTTGAACACATGCCCTTTTGCATTCAACCTGAAAAAAAAAAAAAAAAAAAAAAAAAAAAAACTTCCTACATTAAAGTCATTTTTTCACCCTTGTTTTCATTTGGTCTTATCTCGCCGAAAGCACCAAGTGAGTCAGAACTGCCACTGATGCACCCTCAAAAAGACAGGTGCGTGACGCTCCAGTGTGTGTGTAGAGTTACTATATAAAGCACACACTGCAGGAGCCCTTTACGGTACAGCACGTCTGGAACTGAGTCCAGGCGGCTCGTGAACTACAAAAGATCCGGATTTAAGTTGAAAAACCTCCACGCTCTGTGAGCTCATTAAGAGACTGTGTGTGTGTGTGTGTGTGGCTCTGCCGAGACCCTGCCGTGCAACACTTGACCACTGAGACAGCAATCAGCCTGAACAGCCCCTCAAATCACACGCAAAGACACCTCGTGTGATAGTCCAACACACACTGACTGCACACAGAGCAGAGCCACGGGGTTAAAACCAAACACCCCGGGTGCTTCCTCAAACTTCCTATGCTTTGAGTCACGATCACACTCTGGCAGGAATACCCATAATGCACTGGGTGGAGAGAGACGTGTGTGTATGAAAGATTAATAGGAATCACTTTGTGAATGAAATGTGCTGTTTTGATACCACAGCATAACAAAGACTTAGCTCATGAATATTAAAATGATTATGCGCACATATTTCTTATTTAATAATTTACACTTTTTAAAAAAATATATATATAATTTTATAAAGAAACTATTGGATTTACTGAGCCGGACAGCTGGTCTGTAGTTCTGAAATGAGTACAGTATTTATTTAATTTGAAACTCACAATATAATATAATATAATATAATATAATATAATATAATATAATATAATATAATATAATATAATATAATATAATATAATATAATATAATATAATATAATATAATTAGGGGTGTCAAAACGATTAATCACAATTAATCGCATCCAAAGTACAAGTTTGTGCTTACATAATATATGTGGGTGCACTGTGTATAATTATTTTAGATATATAAATACACACACATGCATGTATATATTTAAGAAATATTTTCATGTATATTCTGTATATGGATTTATATATAATTTATATTATATATAAATATAAATATTTTATATATAAATAATATTTTTTTCTTAAATATACATACATGTGTGTTTTTATATATATACAAAATAATTATACACAGTGCACCCATATATTATGTAAGCACAAACTTTTATTTTGGATGCGATTAATCGCGATTAATCGTTTTGACAGCCCTAAATATAATATAATATAATATAATATAATATAATATAATATAATATAATATAATATAATATAATATAATAAATATAATACATATAATATAATTATATAATATAATAATATTCATTTTATTACCTTAATATTATATAAGTTGTGTGTGTGTGTGTCTTTTTTTAAACACAGATCATCATGCATTTTTCTAAATATTTTCATATTAATATTAAAAATGAAGTATATAATTTATATTAAAAATAATATTAACATTATTAATATTTATAATTAAAAATAAAGCATATAAAGTACATAATTTAGCTATTTGTAATAGGACATTAGGTTGCAATTTTTGAACCTTAAATCATTGAATCTGCATCTGTCAGGACCTTTAATTTTCTCTTAAATAACAATAATTTGGGTGTAACACACTACAGACAAGAGTTACAGTAAACGAACAGTTGCGGGAGGTTTACTCACACAGAGGTGAGTATTCACAGAGGAGCATGTGAACAGGATCGTGAGTTTAAACTATTAGCTGATCCCCCAGAGTGTGTTTAAGGGGACCGTTATTTTATAACGCATCACCTTATTATTATAAACCTGTATAATGATCATGTTAGTGGATCTATAACGCCCAATGGGAGCAGCCGTGTTAGTTGCATCACAATCTGTCGAATTAACAACATCCACTTCTCCCGAAATACATGAAAGTCCTAAGTCCTTTGTGTTAATAAATCAAAATTGTATCTGTGCATTTGATTTTGTTTATGATCCAGTGGGATGAATCGTGGGTTTTGGAAATGCAACACAGAAGTGGAGAGCTGTCTGTGCCAGAGAACATTGCCACTATCGCTTTCCTTCACTGTTGACAGCCACTCAGCAGATGCCAGTGTATTACATACATCCCTGTCGCAAGCTATTTCATAAAGTCCTGGGGACAATATTGTCAGCAAAACCTCTTACCATTCCCATTCCAGGGAAAATTCCACGTAAATTGTCACAAAGTTCACATTCAAAAAAATTAACTAGGGAGGTTGTGCACTTTACATAATATATTTATATATAGTTTACTTATAATAATTGTGTTTTTTGACTTTACATGTTTTTTTCTATTAAGGTCTATGTAATTGTGTCTCAACTTAACAATACAAAATCCTAATGTGTTGTCTAAACACAAACCATTTATGTTGGGGGGCAGTATAGTGCGAGCCGACTGCCATTTTGCCCGAACTTAATTTTATTGTGTTCAATCTGCTTAAATCTACGAACAACTTAAATTTACTTAATCCGTTTGTGTTGGATTACATGATTGATTTGTGTTGCCTTAACTGAAACTGGGCCGTGCTTTTAGTTCCCAGCATGTTTTGCATATGGTTGAATTAAGAGAGAATAAATGTTAAAATTAAGTGTTATTTTACGTTTTTTTTTTGTTTGTTTTTTTGAGAAATTTAGAAAAGGGGAAGACTTGATAGTGTGTAATAGTGTTTAATGTTAAATTACATTGAAATTATTAAAACATTTAAATTACAGTGGGTTACCATTGTGGAGAAGAGTGGAGCATTTTGTTTGGCTGTCGACTGATTTCATTATTATCAATTGCTTTGAAAGAAGGAGCATGTAAATCGTAGCATTCAAGATGCTAATATGTGCTTCTGCTAGCAAATAGCTAGTCAAAGTCTATCAATTTAATTAATCAAATCATCAAATGATATATAAATGGATGAATGAATATGATAAAATGCCTTTGAATCATGTCAGGAAGCCTTTAAAAAATTCACATTGAGACTACTTTAATTGGGTAATTTAAAATGACATAA
Organism: Cyprinella venusta; assembly: GCA_038021265.1. Taxonomy (NCBI): domain Eukaryota; kingdom Metazoa; phylum Chordata; class Actinopteri; order Cypriniformes; family Leuciscidae; genus Cyprinella; species Cyprinella venusta. Next base: position 26,379,483 of record CM075884.1, read on the forward strand.
TTCTATTATGTTGAAGTTACATGAACAAATTATGTTTGTTTAACGTAATCCAGTTGTATGGAACCTGTTGACAAATTAAAATTAATTAAAGCCAACATATAATTTTTTTGAGTGCAGTGTGCTCGCATAATTGCAGTGTGAAACCAGAACTTTCTGGAAGTATAAAATGTATCAAAACGTGAACTTTGGTGTGAACTTTCAGGTGTGAAAACGCCCTTAGGCACAAAAATATCAGACTTGAGGCGGGTGAGTGCTTTTGCATTGCATTGGGCAGACATAGCAACATCCTGACTCTGGGAACACCCCCCAGAAAAACTCTAGACATGACGGCACCTCTCATATTGGCCTACCGCTTTTTCTGCTTTAGCTTCATTCTGTCTTCTAAACAGCTCTCTGCACTTTCCAAACACTAAGTCCAAAACCAATTGACCAGGAAGCAAATGATGCTGTCCGTCATTGAGGGATTGATGTCCCTGACGGTGGGGGATTGATTTAGGTGGGATGGGGGGGGATGACAATCTATTGTGATGGGACTTGTGATTGCCTGAGAACGCTCTTATCAAAAGGACACTGAAGAAATGCTGTCAATGACAGGTCTTAATTGCCTGGCTTGTGTTTCTGACACACTGCGATGAAATTTCTGGGGAAATCCACAAACTGGGAGATCTAGGGAAAGTCACGAAAAAAAGATGGATTCAGTTTGACAGGAAAGGACAAAACGAGGGTGATTTTCATGGAACAGTGTCATTTGTGACCCATTTATGTCCCCGTGAGTTATTTTATATTGTTTGTTTCAGCCGAAATGCAAAATTAAAAGCAAAGAAAATAAATGCAAATTTGTCTTATTATTATTAGTGATAGTAACAAGAATTTCTTTCCTTGGTCAAGTTTTGTGAGATTGACCCACCACCACTACACTAGAATGAATTATTATTTATTTAAATGTTATTTTTTTTAAATTAAATGAAACAAAACATAATAATTAATTAATTTTATATTTACATAAAAAAATGTAAATCCTGAATTTAATTTCCACACATGGTTCAGTTTTCTGAGATCGACCAAACACTACACTTGTTTTTTTGCATTTATATATAAATAATATAAATATAAATAATGTAAATAAATAAAAATTAAACACAATTAACAATGACAATAAATAAAAGAATAATATGTCCCTGTGAATTATTTTTTATTGTTTGTTTCAGCCAATAATGCTGTATATTAAAATAATTAAATTTGAATTAAAATAATTTAATTCAAAATGCAAAATTAAAAGCAAAGAAAATAGATACAAATTTGTCTTATTATTATTAATGATCATAAAAAGAATTTCTTTCCTTGGTCAAGTTTTGTGAGATTGACCAACCACTACACTTGTTTTTTTTTTGCATTTAAAAATAATGTAAATAAATAAAAATTGAACACAATTAACAATGACAATAAATAAATGAATAATATAAAAGAAACAAATAAATAAATAGGAAAGTTTAGTTTATATTTAAACTAAATATACTAAAGATTTTGTGAAGTTGACTCACCACTAATGCTAAAATTATTTTTTATTTATTTGAATTTCAAATTAAATACTAACTATCTAACTAACCGGATGGATGGACGGACGGACGGACGGACGGACGGACGGACGGATGGATGGAAGGATGGATGGATCGGTGGATGGATGGATGGATGGATGGATGGATGGATGGATGGATGGATGGATGGATGGTGGATCGGTGGATGGATGGATGGATGGATGATGGATGGATGGATGATGGATGGATGGATGGATGATGGATCGGTGGATGGATGGATGGATGGATGGATGGATGGATGGAAGGATCGGTGGATGGATGGATGGATGGATGGATGGATGGATGGATGGATGGATGGTGGATCGGTGGATGGATGGATGGATGGATGATGGATGGATGGATGATGGATGGATGGATGGATGATGGATCGGTGGATGGATGATGGATGACTGGATGGATGGATGGATGGATGGATGGATGGATGGATGGATGGATAGATAGATAGATAGATAGATAGATAGATAGATAGATAGATAGATAGATAGATAGATAGATAGATAGATAGATAGATAGATAGATAGTCAGTCCTGAATTTTCTGTTTTCTGACATTGACCCACCGCCACTAATTTGCAGCGTACAGCAGGAAAACGCTCCTTCCTCTCCGTAATGTTCCCGAGATAAACAGACATTAAACATGACACGACGACTTAATCACATGCAAGAAGAATGGCAGCAAATGTTTTACATGATCACGCAGCTGTTTGATGTCTTGTTGGAGCACACTCCTGACTCATTTATCACAAACTTGTTACCGCAGCCGTCTGAAATACAGGTGAACGCGGAATAATCACAGCGAAGGTTTTAATGAGAGCGAATTACAGCCTGTTTACATTCAGCTCTGCACATAAAAAATAACCGCAGCTTATAATGAGAACGTTTAATCCTCACAAACACCCACATAAAAAAAACCAAACAAGTTACTTCAGATTAAACCACTATTTCATCATTATTTAATGTTATTAAACACCCCAAGCTACAGACTGACAGTTGTGTAAAGCTGTTTTTTTATCTCTAAATGCTCAAAATACAGGACAAAGAGAGACTTTACATTTATTATAATGCACCGAGAGTTTATAAACATTTGAAGACGGACAGCTGGAGAAGCAGCAGCTCTCTCATATGAACTGCCTCTGACAGTGATGACATGTTATCAGCTGCTCTGATTGGAGAGAGAAGCACAGGCACTCTGCGGTAATTGGGTAAAAATTGCGGTTGTGGAAAGCAGCTCGTGTTAATGACAGTCGTGCATAGAAAAGAAAATATTCAAAGCGTTTCAAAGTGATGGGTTAACACTGCTTAATGTTTGGGGGGAAAAATATTTATCTAATCATTCATTCATTTACAGAGTAAAAGGGCTCGGCCTTGAACACACAGGCGTTGTGTTTTCATGTTTTATTGGGATTTTTCAAAGACATTATGATTTTTATACTGAACAAACTGCATATTTTATTTCCTTACCCTAAACACACCCATCACAGAAAATTAAGCATTTTTAAAATTTCATTAAACATAATTTAGGATGATTTATAAGCTGCTTTTTCACAAGGGGACCAAAAATGTTTTTGGATATTGCAATCTTTGTGCACTGTAAAAATATATATATATATTTTCAAGATTTGTTATCTCAATATTTTTTCTTTTGTCAAATCAACTTAAATAATTTATTTAGTTGAGATAACTGATTATTTTGGGTTTCTGATGATTAAATTAATCTCCTTCATTGTATTAACTCACTTTTTCCAGTTCAATCAACTTAAAATTTTAAGGCAACCCCTGGGGGGAAATTTCGTCCCCACACTCTTCGAAAAAAGGGTTCTATATATGTAGCATACACTCTTAGAAGAAAAGGTTCTATATAGAACCTTAAAAGGTTCTAAAGCACTATGTATTTGGAACCACTAAAATGCAATGCAAGTGAATGATCACAAAATTCAAGACATGGGGGTTAAAAAATTAATCAATATCAGATGAAGAGTGCCGTTTCAGTTTTTATCCTCCAAAAATCTGCATGATTAAATGTGATATTAAGTTACTACAACAGTTTAATAAACAATAATTTAACTACACCTACAAAATGTTGCAGAATAATGTAATATATGAATGAATAATAGCCTTTAAAGAACCTTTGTGCCAAAAGTGTTCTTTCTTGTCATTATAGAATCTTTTTTAGCATAAAATGTCCTTTGGAGTTGAGTAAAGAACCCTACATTCTTAGAAAAAAGGGTTCTATATATGTAGCATAAGGTTCTTTACTCAACTCCAAAGGACATTTTATGCTAAAAAAGGTTCAATAATGACAAGAAAGAACACTTTTGGCACAAAGGTTCTTTAAAGGCTATTATTCATTCATTTATTACATTATTCTGCAACATTTTGTAGTATGTAATTAAATTATTGTTTATTAAACTGTTGTAACTTAATATCACATTTTAATCGTGCTGATTTTGGAGGATAAAAACTGAAATGGCACTCTTTGTGTGATTTTGATTAATTACATTTTGAACCCACATATCTTGAATTTTGTGATCATTCTCATGTATAGCATTTTAGGGGTTCCAAATACGTAGCGCTTTAGAACCTTTTAAGGTTCTATATAGAACCTTTCAAGGTTCTAAATAGAACCTTTCCTTCTAAGAGTGCATAATGTAAGGTTTACCCCCCAAACACACACACACACTCACACACACACACAGATACTTTGTGTAGCTTGAATGTAAATTAAGCTGCTTTAGATAAAATGTATTTCGCCCCATTTTTTCACGATTAACCCTTTTGAGCATTAATAATCGAGCTGCTTTTTTTCGCAAACAACACTAACAATGAATGCGCACTGTGGCTACATGCTGTGCACACAAACCTCAAAGAACAGTCTGTCCCCTCAAATACACATAAACGATGGCACGAGCACAGAAATACACAGCCTATAGTGTTTGAAGGTCTGACCTCAGTCGAGCACATTAGAGGCTCTGAGTCATTGCAAGAACTGAACATGAACTTGAGTGGAAAATGAGTGGACAAAAAGGTCTGTCCACAAACCAAGTGCCCCAACGTTTCCCAAAGGATATAAAAAAAATCATTTCCAATGTCATGTCAGCTGTTGGCAGGGCAAAACCGACAGGCTGTGTGCAATGCATGCCCTTCACCAAACCACTAAAAACGTTTCTGAAGAGAACGAGTGAATGAGAGAGAGAACATTAGCCAGTCTAATTGAGGTAGATTCAGCCCCCCTGCCTGTCTGACGGAAGACACTAGGATAATTACAACTGTCAGGACGTCCAAATCACTCAACCCAGTGTGCAATCACAGGTTGAGACCTGACATTAAAAAGCGACTTGTTGGCATTAGCATCCCCATAAATATCCGTGGCGTGATTTGGGGCCGCACCGGTTTGGTTTGATTCTGCCGCCACATTAGGTTTCGCATTATCTCGGACATCTTTGTGTAGATTTCTGATCTCATGTTGGCTTTTCAAATGACTTTTTGAAAGCCAAAATGGGAAATTCACTAAACGCACTAAATGATATTTCAGCACAAAACATCTTAATCACCATCCACAATGCAGTTTAACAAAGCGCCATCTGCACTGCTATAGTGTTGTGTTTGCATATTTAAATGAAGTCACTGTCATTCTTTCTTAGTTCAAACACACATTCTTTACATGCAAATTAAGGTTATTGAAGATTGCAGTTTGTTCACAAGAGTCAGCGCTATTTGCTTCATGCAAGTAAAGTACAGAGCTTAATTTAAAAGGGATGTTTGTTTAAATTCTCTACTGATCATATTTTTTTTCCATCAGAACACCTGGATCATTTTAATGGAGAATATAATGTAGAGGATGCATGCAAATTAACAGTTGCAATTCATTCCTATAATGAATTCCCCACAAAATACTTGAGTGAATATGACCAACACACATCCGCCCACTGTATGCCCACAAAAACATCTTCTATTTTTTATTTCATATACTTTATTCCAGGAGAAAGTCACTCTCGTCTTGCTTTAATGTGATTGATGCCTTCAGCTCTTTGATGTTTCAACCCTAGAGAGGTTTTTCTGTGCTGAATAAAAGGCAAGACTAGGATCGGCTCTAAACAGAATGCCTTGTAAAGATGCTGGGTTTTTTTTTTTATAAAAGTACCTACAGATCTGAGAAAAGGTTTCTCTCTCCTGAGGATGGCCAGAGTCTGGATAAACATCAGTTATTCCCAAAAATGTAACATTAAATTCTCCACCAAAACTGGTTCGCCACTACCGCTCTTAATCAGAAGGAACGGCGGTGCATGTTAGGACATGTTATCCTCTACAGAGAGGTTAGTAATTGCTTTATTTAAAGCTAAATATACAGTACATAATGACGTGTTTCTCAGGCAATCTTATCACTTCGCCATTTTTTAAAGCTCAGCTCATGGTTAAGAAATGAAAGGGTAATTTAATTAAAACAATACACTCAAAATAAATGTATAATAAACATTTTGGTTAAAATTTGATAATTCGGGTGACTTTTAATTGATTTGAATGAAATATTTCACACTCATTGTTGGTTTAACTTAAAAAATGAAGTAACCTGGTTGCCTTAAAATTTTAAGTTCATTGAAATGGAAAAAATTGAGTTAATACAATGAAGGAGATTGATTTAATCATAAGAAACTCAAAATATTATGTTATGAACCACATAAATTATTTAAGTTGATTTGACAAAAGAAAAAATGTTGTGATTACAAATTTTTACAGTGCATTTATTCTGAATTCATAACATGATTATTCAAATTGGTGAGTCAAATTGGTGTCATGGATTTAAGAATGAAATGAAACGTAAAAATAAAATAAATAAAATAAAATAAAATAATTAAAAGATATTTCACAAAAAAAAAATCACTGTAAAAAAATATTTTCATGATTAGTAATCACAACATTATTTCTTTTGTCAAATCAACTTTTGTCAAATAACATAATATTTTGAGTTTCTGACGATTAAATCAATCTCCTTCATTGTATTAACTCAATTTTTACTAGGGCTGTCAAAACGATTAATCGCGATTAATCGCATCCAAAAATAAAAGTTTGTGTTTACATAATATATGTGGGACGTTTCTTAAATATACATGCATGGGTGTTTTTATATATATATATAAAATAATTATACACAGTGCACCCACGTATATTATGTAAACACAAACTTTTATTTTGGATGCGATTAATCGCGATTAATCGTTTTGACAGCCCTAATTTTTACATTTCAATGAACTTGGTTACTTTTTTTTTTAAGTTAAACCAACAATATACACACAAATATCTCTTTTTAATAAAATAAAATTAACTGTGGCAGCCAAATAGTGAATTAGCAAATGTGAATATTGTAAAGTATCACAGAGTATTCGGCAAGGATTGTTTTCACTGATAACAATGACAGCAAATGTTACGCATGATGCTATACGCTAGCATGCAGCATAGATAATTGGACTGTGCTGGTCAGTAAATAAGACAGATTTTGCATGACTGTTTCACTTATTTTCTCTCTCATTTTCTATATTTCCCCTGTTTCTCATCTTCAACGCACACCATTCCAGTCATTTAAGCTTGTGGTTTAAATACAGAGAGCAATGGGAAGATGAGGTTAGTAGTAATGGACTCATAACCCCGACATCAACCCCTGCCGCCGGATCGCTTGGCCATCAGGGTGACATCATTTACACCAATTTAAAAGGTTGAAGGGGAAATTGCACATTGTTTGGTGCTAAATTATATGTTGTGCTTCATTTCTTAATTAGATCCCAGAGCTGGGCGGCTGTATTTATTTGTGTAGCATCTCTCTCGCCCCGCTTTCAGGATTACAGCACTCTCTAAATGCATTTCGCTCATGCGAGTAAAGCAGAAACAGACCTTGATGTTTCATAATAGAACCGGACATAGCAGCAATGGAAATTCATCTATTAGTAGAGGTGGATTCATGGATGACTACGGAGTTATTCAAGGCTGGGTTTAAAACACAGGAAAATGGAAACAGGAACCAGAGGAAAGTAGGCTAATTGAAAATATATGTGCTTCTACCTACATTTCGACAAAAACATATCTATAGATGTATTTCACTGCAGCTTCCAAATCAATCAAATTAATTCTAGTGGCGGAAAAACATCTTTTTCGAATTCTCGTTCACGGTCGGCTAACCGTGACTAGCCGTGCTGGTGGAACGCGCGTGACATCGCCATTCAGGATTGGTCAATTGTCTGTTGTCTGGCTGCTAGTTTCCCTGTAGCTGGCCAAGCGTGAAATTAACGTTAAAAACCTAATTAAAGAAATATCTGATCATCTTCCATAACACGGTCGCTATTTATGTCAAAAGAGCAAAATAGCTAAAATAGCATGTTGCTACTCACACATACATTTCATTTCTAAACTGCTCCGATACGTACAACAACCAATGTAATAAAATCGGTTTCAGATAAAACTGAGCATCCTTATTGCGCCCCTCGATTGAAACTGTCTACTCTCGTGCAATGGAAATTAGAGCCAGACCGATATTATCGGCCGATATTAGGCATTTTCCAAAATATTGGTATCGGCAGTTATAATGGCCGATAAATGAATATTTAAAAAATAAAATAAAAACGGACGAAACACGCTTTAATCATCTCTCCTTGGCATGTTATATTGAAAATATATGTTTTACAATTTGCAATATGATGTTATCCATTGCTAAATTATGGCTCATCATACATAGACTAGCTAACCACAAAGCTAGCTAACGCCACTATCATCAGCGGAAGACTGCTAACGTTAACATTAATGAGCTTGGAAACCACAATGAACTTTTTCTGCCTAAATAAAGTAATGATTACTGTATTTATAACTAGCATATCTCTAGTTACAGTCCCTGCATTGTAAAATGTAAGTTAGACTTGCGAGGAGTGAATATTTAGACATGGAGAAAAAGTATCAAACGTATCTTGTGCAGAAAAGTTAGCTTTTCTTTTACACGTGTGTGAAATCCAACAATATTTAATAAAAAAATATATCGGCCGATATATCGGAATATCGGATTTTAAAACCCAAAAACATTTGTATCGGTATCGGCCTTCAAAATCCTTTATCGGTCAGGCTCTAATGGAAATCATTATGAACATTAGCTGTGCTAATTATTTTTTCGAAAAATGGCGTTCGTCAGCTCCAGTTTGTATCCAGCCTCCCTCGGAGACTTGAGATGCCCCAATACCTGCGATGAGACGACTAAACGCCTGTGACGAGACCACTCGACGCCGGCGATATGCTATGCACTAAATTATTACATGATTAACTAAATGTACTTTTTTAGGTAATATGTACATTTTAGATACTAATACGTACACTTTAGGTACTAATATGTACATTTTAAGTGTTAATATGTACATTTTAGGTGCTAATATGTACATTTTAGGTGCTAATATGTACATTTTGAGTGTTAATATGTCCATTTAGGTGTTAATATGTACATTTTAGGTGCTAATATGTCAATTTCATGTGCTAATGTGTCCTTTTTTAGGTGTTAATATGTCCATTTAGGTGGTAATATGTACATTTTAGGTGCTAATATGTACATTTTGAGTGTTAATATGTCCATTTCAGGATATGTCAATTTCATGAGCTAATATGTACATTTTAGGTACTAATATGTACATTTTAAGTGTTAATATGTGCATTTTAGTTGCTAATACTTTTCTGTAATGCACTTTCTGTAAAGCTGCTTTGAAACAATATGTATTGTGAAAAGCGCTATACGAATAAATTTGAATTGAATTGAAAGTGTCGCGAAACATGCAAGAGATAAAAACAAGATCATGATGCATGAGAGAGAGAGAAATCAAAAAGGCCAAATTAGATGAGGCTAATGAAATAAGCGTCTTGCTGTCTCTCCGTTTGTCCCTCAGTTTCCAGCCAACCAGCTTCTTGTTTGGTCAAATTTTTTAGCCAAAAACGACTGAGTTAATTAGCAGCTTTTCCAGATGCTGACCAATGACAAATGATTCCGGGCCAGCAATAAGCTGGCAGTCTGGGACGGTCCATGATGCCATTCAGAGTACACTGCAGGTTCTGGAGGGGCCCCTGGTGACCCTCGAGGCAGTGTGAGAGGCCCCTGCGGCCACATCATGCAGATCTGCTCAGTGCATTAACCCAAAAAATGTCCTGATGGCAGAGTGCAGCTCTTCAAACTCAGACAAACGAGTCTCTGAAGTCTCTCTCTTCAACTCACTGCACAAGAAACGCTTTCCCACTCTCCTGTGTTCAAATTATAGCCCTTCCATACCCCCCCCCCCCCCTCCCTTGCTTATGTGCCATCACAATCTATTTTCTTCTGCTTTTACAGCTCTCCAGAGACAAAAAAGTTTGGAATCTGCCTGTGAAGTGGACTCGGGAACTTATGACACACGTTTATCAGTAGTGTTTGCTAAGGTAGCATCATATGGCTGAGTTTGGACGTTGCTTTTTACAGTCTAGTGTCCTCGTCACAATACTGGGCCATTAGGACCTCCACAGCTCACTCTCAGATAAAAAAAAGGTACAAAAGTTGTCACTGGGGCTGTACCTTTTTAAAAAGTAAACTTTTGTCCATTTCATAAGCTAATAAGTACATTTTAGGTGTTAATATATACATTTTGGGTGCTGATATGTACATTTTAAGTGCTATTTTGTACATTTTAGGTGCTAACATGTAGATTTTAGGTGTTAATATGTCCATTTCAGGATATGTCAATTTCATATGTCCATTTTAGGTATTAACATGTACATTTTAAGTGTTAATGTGTACATTTTATTTGCTAATATGTCAATTTCATGAGCTAATATGTCCTTTTTAGGTCGTAATATGTCCATTTTAGGTGCTAATATGTACATTTCATGTGTTAATATGTCCTTTTTAGATGTTAATATGCCCATTTAGGTGGTAATATGTCCATTTTAAGTGTTAATATGTACATTTTGGGTGCTACTATGTACATTTCATGTGTTAATATGTCCTTTATAGGTGTTAATATGCCCATTTAGGTTGTAATATGTACATTTTAGGTACTAATATGTACATTTTGAGTGTTAATATGTCCATTTCAGGATATGTCAATTCCATGAGCTAATATGTCCATTTTAGGTGGTAATATGTACATTTTAGGTACTAATATGTCAATTTCATGAGCCAATATGCCAATTTTAGGTGGTAATATGTACATTTTATATACTAATATTCACATTTAAAGTGTTAATATGTACATTTTAGGTGCTAATATGTACATTTAAGATACTAATATGCACATTTTAAGTGTTAATATGTACATTTTAGGTGCTAATATGTCAATTTCATGAGCTAATATGTCCTTTTTAGGTGGTAATATGTCCATTTTAGGTGCTAATATGTACCACTAAGTTACCAATATGCAGCCTTTGGGTACAAAAGTGTACCTTTTTAAAAGGCCCCAGTGACAGCTTTTGTACCTTTTTTTTCTGAGAGCAACATAGTTTTTCCCGGGACGTCTCCCATCTAGGTACTGAACCCTGCTTAGCTTCAGTGGGCAACCAGTCTTGGGCTAGGGTGATGCCATTACAAATTCAGCCTATTACTATTGCCAAAACTAAGGGTTGTACATTTTTGAAAACCAGCAGGTCCAGATGGTCTGTGACTAGGGCACTGAACTACTTCATGACCAACCCATTAATGATATTAATGGTGTGTGAAGGAGGAGCAACTGGTGTGTAGTCTTTAGGGTTGGTAAGACGAACACCGCAGGATGTCTTCCAGACCTGGGGCAACTTCAGCAGACATTAATGGGAGGGGAAAGCAGGCCTGAAACACCCAACAGAGCTGACTAGAGCATATCTTCTACACGCCGGTGCAGATCACTGTGCGAAGATTACCCGACTGTCTCATCACCTGGTCGGCCGAGATAGGACCGGACCATTGGCTCGGAGTCAGTTTTTCTGTCGAAAAACTGATTCAGCTAATTAGCCCCGTGTAGCTCTGCTATCAACCTGTTTGTAGCCAATGATGGATGATCCCACTTCCCTCACCGAGAGTCTTTCGCTCGGCAGTCATCTGCTCTTCGGGGTTTATCTCAAGACACGAAGGTCCTCCTCTTCTTTTGCAGCAACACTTTCAGGTCACAACGATTTGAATACAGAATATATGGCAACACTTTACAATAAGGTTCATTATTTAACATTAGTTAATGTATTAACTAACATGAACTAACCATGAGCAATACATGTGTTACAGTATTTGTTAATCTTCGTTGACATTGAAAGCTGTTCATTGTTTGTTCATGTTAGTTGACAGCGCATTAACTAATGTTAACAAGATTTTAATAAAGTATTAGTAAATATTGAAATTAACGTTTACAAAGATTAATAAATGCCGTATAAGTGCTGTTCATTATTAGTTCATGCTAACTAATGTAGTTAACTAATGAACCTTATTGTAAAGTGTTACCGAATTTATGTATCAGCTATACCATCTATAAATAAATATTAGGGCTGTGCAAAAGTTAATTGTGATTAATCGTATCCGAAATAAAAGTCTGTGTTTACATAATATATTTGTGTGTGCTGTATATAATTATTTTGTATATATAAATACTTATGAATGCATATATATATTTAAGAATTATTTGCGCTTAAACTCTGTATATATATATATATATATATATATATATATATATATATATAAATACATAATCTATGTTATATAAATATAAATATTTTATATATGATTAACACATTTACTTAAATATATACATGCATGTGTGTGAGTTTATATTAGGGATGGGCAACGATTAATCGCTAGCAAAATAAAAGTTTGTGTTTACATAATATATGTGTGTATAATTAATTTGTATATATAAATACGCACACATGCATGTATATATTTAAGAAATATTTGTATATACTTTATAAATATTTATACAGAATTAATATTATATATAAATATAAATATTTGACATATTAATAACACATGTATATATTTTTCTTAAATATATACATGCATATGTGTGTATTTATATATACAAAATAATTATACACACACACTTATTATTACACACAAATATATTATGTAAAAACAGACTTTTATTTTGGATGCGATTAATTGCAATTAACTTTTGCACAGCCCTAATATATATACATACATATTTTATCTATTTTTTTCAATCTGTGATCTTTTTATTTCAATACAACTATTCTGCATCTTGTTTGCAAACTCAATTCAAATTCAATTAAAAAAGCAGCTGAATTGAAACTTTAAAGTCATTCTGAAATTCAATTCTGAATGGTGCACACACACAAAATTATGTAGTAAAAAAAAAAAATGATGTAGTCCATCTCCATGCATATGAATATATAACCATATCTGTGCTAAAGCCATAGCAGAATAGCAGAAATGCATAAGAAGTTCACAGCTAAGCATTCAATTAATCTAAGTTTGCATAGGCTCGAACAAGATGGACATGTAGTATCAACAAATAAAAGAGGACTAAAGTAAGTTAAATTTTTAAAAAGTAGCTAATCAATTAGAAAAACACGTAAAAGCCGTGATTTTCTATTGGGTGAGCAACGCCCCGATTTCTGATGCCATCACCAATCATTCGACTCCATCCCTTGTAGGATGGTAACGGTAACGATAATGATTCCTCAACATTTACATAAGACTCACACACATCCCCGTGGGAGTCGCCTCCCTGATGATGCGATCGCTGTGTGAATCGGGGTGGATTGAGATTTACAGCGTCGGGGTGAGACGAGGTTAAATGCCGTATCTCACATTGGGTTTTCTTATCAGGCAACACAGCTAATTAGGGGGTTTCAACATGACTAATTTAATTGAGCATAATTTTCTCTTTGGGTCCGCAGGCAACACACCAAATATAGATTTAATAAAAACTGAACAGCACACACTCGTAGGAATTACACGGCACTAAAAGGGATTTAAGACCTTATCTGATGCGCCGCTGAATATTTCTGCTGTTCCGGGATAAAACAAGAGCTCTCTTGGGGAAATGCTGAGATCTCCTGCACATTTCAATCCTAAATCACAAATATTCAATTAAATTTCAAGAGACTCGGTCGCTAAATTCAATCATAATATTCAAGGGACAAAAGATTGGATAACTATGAAATTAAATGTGCACTTCGTAGGGATGGGCAACGATTAATCGTTAGCAAAATAAAACTTTGTGTTTACATAATATACGTGGACAAAATGAATATGCTTTATCTAATCAATAAAATGAATATGCTTTATCTAATCAATAAAATTGTGGCAACCGATTACAAGCAATATTATTTATTAAATTGAACAAATTCGAATTGAGTAATAGATCATCAAATTAATATTCTAATTTGTACAATTTAATTAAAAATATTGCTTGTAATATGTTGCCAAAATTTTATTGATTAGATAAAGCATATTATTTTTTCAGTGTATGTAGTGTGTATAATTAATTTGTATATATAAATACACACACAAGCATTTATATATTTAAGAAACATTTGCATGTATATACTTTACATATATTTATACATAATTAATTTTATATATAAATTTTTGACATATTAATAACACATTTTTCTTAAATATATATATATGCATGTATATATACAAATTAATTATACACACTACACACACATATATGAAGAGTTCAGATGCAAAAGCCTCTAAGTGCCATTTGAAATTTTCTTCTAAAATGATCATTTTTATCAAGCTTGTGTATTTAAGTTCAGTAATTTCACTTAAATGGCAATGAAGATTACCTATTAATTGTCATTTAAGTGAAATTACTGAACTTAAATATACAAGTTTGATAAAAATGGTCATTTTAGAAGAAAATTTCAAATGGCATTTAGAGGCTTTTGCATCTGAACTCTTCATATGTAAACACAAACTTTTATTTTGCTAGCGATTAATCGCTGCCTATCCCTGTTTTCCGGATTGAATGCAAGTTTGCAGAAACATTGTTATAGCTATTTGACTTTTGATCCAGTATCCTGTGCATCCCAGCAATGTGCATTTCGGGAATATTTATTGCAGGAGATGCAATAAATGCACCGATGAATCTTTCAGAATGACACCAGAAAAGTGCATTAAGAAAGTAAATGGCGTCAATTTTGAATTCGCATTCACTTTAAGCGAGTCGTACGATCTAGATCCGACCATATTTGCATCCAGCAACACTGAGAGACAGGTCACAAACAGATACAGGTTATAAATAGGCTATGAATATCAAGTTAGACAAAACGACGTCTCTGGTTTTGATGCATTTTAGCAGCACCAGGAATCATCCATCTTGGGGGTTCCTGTACTGGTGCACAACACCCTCCGACGCATGCTAAACGCAATTCCCCTGCATTTCCCCCCCTAATTAAGATGTTACAACAGAGGACAATTCCATCAGCAGCTAAAATGAGGAGATACATCAACAACAATCCGGCATCTCGACAAGATGGTGAGCACAGAGGAGAATAGAATTGAATTTTGGGTGTCTGATTATGATGGAATGGGCCAATCACTCCTTCTCCCTCACACACACACACACACACTTTACGGTAAACACATCTATATTCACATTCATACTGCATACGCATCTGTATTCCTCTTCTGTAGACCCTCTCTGTCTCCGAACTGTGGATTATACACATCGAAAAACCATGCAAACACTGGGTTCTGTAAAAATAACAACTTCATTTTTGTTGGTGGATAATTGAGTGTAAATGAACTTCCATTTGGCAAAGAGTTATTTTCCCCCCTGTATAACAGAAGTGCATAATGTGTTTGCAGGTGGCTGTAATCAGGAGCCGCTGTGAGCTCCAGTCGCATCGCTTCAGTCTGTGTTTGCATTAATATCAAAAGCAAACCAAAGCTCGAGCCAGTAAATGGTCCTCAGTTATGGACAATTAATAGAATATTTACGTTAGCAGATAGCAGGAACCATAATATTTATCTCAGTATTTTTGGCGTAAAAAGTATATGTAGCCCTCAAAGCGTATTCACTTTATAGCCCTTAATCCTGTAATTGTTGACAAATGTGGGCACAGAGGACTCAGGTGTGATCCTAATTTTTATTTATTATAAATGTTATATCACTGTCTTCGATAAAGTTTTGTCTATCCATTTATGGTGTTTTTTTTATTTTGGGGGGTATTTTTGAATTTATTTCCCCCCAAAAGTACCACATTTTCTATGTAAATTATGCTTATTTTTAAGTTTTATTTTTTATTTTTTTTAACTACATTGAAATATCATTCCATTAAGTTCTCAGAGCTAAAACCTAAAGATGAAGTGACTTTGCTGTCTTATTTTGGCTTATTTTCGAATGCTCTAAATTACAGTTTTTCCCATTCATTTCTATGGGTGCCCATTTTTGACCCAAATACAAGATTAAGGAGTTTTTTCCCCACCCACTTAACATTGTAGAATTGAGTCAAAAAAAAAAATTGTGTTCAGGAGGCAAACTTAGGAAAAGTAGCCAAGTCTTGTACCGCTCAGATCAAGGGAAGTATTTTTTAAAAATAAATCAAAACTATTTTGCCCACATTTGTCCAGAATACGGTTTTATGGTTATTATATTTTTTTAATCAGAGGAAAATAAAGTGAAAATAAACAAAATCAAATTAAGAAACAATTAAGGCATGTTGTTCACTAAATAAACACAAGAAATAATTATATTATGCTATTATAATCGTTTATATTCACCAACATAACAATAATTAGTAATAAGTTGCCACATTTTTTTTGACATAATTATTTTTTTCTAAATGCAACATTGTCGACTGATTTTGTCTGATTCAATGAAATGGACAGTTTCTGTAAAACTGCATTTTTGGTCAATATAATAATACCAAGCATATTGTAAATAATAAATATATCCCTCAGCCAGCTTCTAATGTTTACTACACAGCATCTGAAACATCTGTTTTGACAAGCAGGGTCAAATAACACCAGCTAAAAATAACTGCCTAAAATATAGCTAAAAACAGCTGGAACAGCGAAAACAAAAAAGGAAGGGAGACGTCAAAGATATAAAATTCCACGTTTGATGGTATTATGGGTAATGATGTTTGTTTAGACGTAGTGTGGCGAGTGAAGCCGTAGTTTAGCAGCTGGGTAATGTAATTACGCCGTGCCGTCAGAACACTCTTGATCTCATTTAAATGGCTTGTTTGCTGTCACAGAAGCTGTTGACTTGAGTCGAAAATCACACAATTTGATGGACATCTCCCTTCTCTGCATTTCATTTTATTGAAATTTACAGGAATGCATTTCATTCCTGTGAGCCTGCAAACAGCACTATTCTGAGAGGCCGTTTGCACGACACCATTTGAAAGAAAAGCATTTTTG
Organism: Cyprinella venusta; assembly: GCA_038021265.1. NCBI lineage: Eukaryota > Metazoa > Chordata > Actinopteri > Cypriniformes > Leuciscidae > Cyprinella > Cyprinella venusta. Next base: position 26,396,425 of record CM075884.1, read on the forward strand.
GCCGTTCATTTACTCAACAGTGGTGTTTTGGCGCCCTGAAAACGCTAACTTTTGAGAACGGGTTTCATAGTGCAAGTTTTTGAAAGCGATAGCGTTCTTGTATCTGCATAGATTACAAAAATCGAATTTAAAGGGATACTCCACTTTTTTGGGAAATAGGCTCATTTTACCACTCCCCCAGAGTTAAACAGTTGAGTTTTACCGTTTTCGAATCCATTCAGCCGATTTTCTGATATTTAGAAGAATATCAGTAACCAGACAGTTTCTGGTCTCATTGACTTAATATACTATGGAAATCAATGAGACCAGAAACTGTCTGGTTACTGATATTTTTCTAAATATCAGAAAATCATCTGAATGGATTCGAAAACGGTTAAACTCAACTGTTTAACTCTGGGGGAGTGGTAAAATGAGCCTATTTCCAAAAAAAAAAGAGTGGAGTATCCCTTTAAGAAAGCATTGACCTCATGCGTACCCATGTTTGAACCCAAATTTGGGTAAAATATGGACAACCCCAAATGTTGGGTTTAAAATGTAATTTCAAATTTGAACTTCAACTTTAAATTTCAACTGTAAATTTTTTAAATGCATTTTTAAACCAACATTTGTCCATATTTGACCCAAATCTGGGTTCAAACAACCCAGCATTTTTTCACCCTAAAAATTGCTGGGTTGTTTTAAGCCAACTTTTGGGTCAAATATGGACAAAGCCAGCAATTGGGTTACATTTTTTAATTGAATTTTTAACCCAACGTTTGGGTTTGTCCATATTTGACCCAAAGTTGGGTTAAAACAACCCAGCATTTTCAGAGAGAGTGTATGCATATTACCAGAGACCATTTATATAGAGACATGTCACTTCCTAAATCCTCAATACAATATATATATATATATATATATATATATATATATATAATATTTATACACCGTGCACCCACATATATTATGTAAACACAAACTTTTATTTTGGATGTGAATAATCGTGATTAATCGTTTCACAGCCCTTGTTTTAAGACAAACCATTAACAAATTCAAGAGTATTTTCTCCTTAAAACTGCGGTGAACCAAAGACAGTCTCAAAAACAGCCGTGTGAAATCGCTGGTGTTTCTGACGTCACAAACTAACTTGTAACCAATCAGGTCAACGTGTGACCGTCTGCGAGTGGATCTGCGAGTGAGTGGATTTGCATAGTCAAAGAATGACGTCTACTAGGCTAAATAAAGCAAGAGGAATTTTCTTTCAAGGAAAAATCATTTAAATATGACATTTTGTTGTTCAAAGATAAGTTTTAAGGGATACAATTATCGACTAGCGGACAAAATATAAAACTATTGCAGGAAACGCAACCGAATTCACTACGATTTAATTTAGGCTTTTATTCACGTATCAAAACTCATCAGGGAACATAACTATAGCATCCAATTTTGGTAAACCGAAACTCAAGAATGTTCGCTTGACACATGAGAACCAACGAGGACCAATCTCGTGTGTGTCAAGCAATTACTGCCGATCGATGTTTATTTGTGAATAAAAGCCTAAATTAAATCTGTTTATCATTTCTTCGGAGGACTTGGATTAAAGCGCTCACTTCCAATAGATTTCTGTTATGATCACTTTATGAACGTTTTGATGTTTTGGTTGAATAGACTTTCAACGAAGGGACAGAAATGTCTCCGATTTATTTCGTTTTTGGGTGAACTATCACTTTAACTGTACAGCACATAAATAATAACACTTTTTGCTTAAATGACATTTGACGGTAACTCTAGCGCCCCCTTGAGTTCTGAGGTTTGTTATCACCACATTAACACAAGAATGTATACTGTAAAAACATTATATGAATAACATGTTTTTGCACTGCTTTAACTCATCAAAATAAGCAACTTTTATGTTATTAAAACTTAATAACATAAAAAACTTTGTTATTAAAACAAAATAAAACTTTTTATGTTATTCAAGAATCAACTCATTTTTTTTTTAAAAAAAGAAAACATTATAATGTAGTTTAAGTTGAAAGGATTTATGCAAGTTGATTGTGCTTACAAATTTAAGGCAGTGTATGTACAGTGTGTACATTGGCTAAACGTTCTGCATGTTTATGGCGTTAGTGCTCAGTGTAATGTTTCCTCTCAAGCACACAGACACAACAGGATTAAGATAGCCAAGAATATATTTACACAGACCGGCTGTCATTGTGCCCCATTCAGACATGCACAGCTTAATCCCACTGTCTGGACCAAAAAGCTCACGTGTTTCTATTGTTAAGCTGAATGGAGGATGCCTGGCAGGACACACTGAGTTTAGGGGCTGTCATAAGAATTGGAGCAAAGAAAGGAAACCAAATATGAAGAGCCTTTCATGTTTCATGTGCTTCCAAATATAACAATGCCAACAAGTAGTGTAAATACATCCCATTGAAGCTGTGAATCTGGAAGAGCACCACGCTTTTGATTTGTACGTAAAAAAAAAAATGACATTTTGCGTTTTTCGTTCTTAAATTTGGTGTGTGAAAGAAAATACTGAAAACATAACTCAATCTGTCGCAATCTCAAAAACTGTTTCCCATTGAAAATTAGATCAAAACATTTCTCAATAAATTCTTAAAAAGAGAAATAAATCAAATGAGCAGCGTTATGCAATTTCATCCTCATTCATTTTATATCTCACATTCACTATGTCTCAACCAGTGTTGGGTGTAACTAATTACTAAGTAATTAATTACTTTTCCCTTGAAAATGTAAAGTAAGGGATTACTCTTCATTTATCTGTAATTTAATTACAGTTACTTCTGATGTAATTGAGGTAAATACTGTGTATAGATCAATCCGATCTCAGCGATTCGTATGCATTTTATGAGGTGTCTAAATCGTACAAATTTGTATGAATTATTGTAAAATATGCATGAAAAAAGTCATGAGATCAGACATAAAACAATAGTCGGTTTAACATCAAAATGTATTGTCTGATGCTAAAAAGTATGTTTTTATAATGTAACCTTCACTTTGGTCAGTTTAAGGATAATTCATGCAATTTTATAGTATTTATTTGAAAGAATTAAAACAGATTCATGTCTATCCTTGAGATTGATATGGGATTTTGAAAGTAATTAGTAATTAAAAGTAATAAATACTTTTTAGAGAGAGTAATTAGTACAGTAATCGAATTACAATGTTGAAGAAGTAATTAGTAACTAGTAATTAATTACTTTTTTAAAGTAACTATAGTCTCCACAAGTTGCATTCTTCATTAAACATCTGCTCTATGTTCAAAAATTCTCATTTGTGTCTATTTTGTCTCTTAGAAGAACATTTTGAATCCAACCTGATACTGAAACAAAACAATGGGAACTCAATATTAAATCCCCTGAGCTATATAAAAGTGCAAACTCAGTATAATTCTAGCCCGGTCAGTTCTTTTCCCAAAACTCAACGTCTTCCTCTCGCCCTTAAAGACTGTACCAATTATGGTGTTTACTGATTACAGAGCAAGAAGCGTAACAGTGATGGAGAACGGCTGCTGACAGTGGTTGAGGAATGATTAGGCCGCAGTATCCTTGGCCAGGACAAGGGTGAGACGGCTATCATTTATGAATTAATTATTGGTGAGTATGAGACTCCCTTGTCCCTCATTATTCAGGCTGGGCGAGATATGAATTGGCTTCCTCCAGTAATTAATGATTCTGAGCAGTGAGGTAAAGGATATTACCTCAAATATATGAGAGAGTGTGTGGATGGCAAAGCAAATGTGACTGTTAGCCCACAATAATACAATTATATATATATATATATATATATATATATATATATTTATATATATATATATTAGGGCTGTCAAAACGATTAATCGCATCCAAAATAAAAGTTTGTGTTTATATAATATATGTGGGGGCACTGTGTATAATTATTTTGTATATATATAAAAACACACATGCATGTATATTTAAGAAAAAAAAAATATTTATATATAAAATATTTATATTTATATATAATATAAATTATATATAAATCTATATACAGAATATACATGAAAATATTTCTTAAATATATACAAGCATGTGTGTGTGTTTATATATCTAAAATAATTATACACAGTGCCCCCACATATATTATGTAAACACAAACTTTTATTTTGGATGCGATTAATCGTTTTGACAGCCCTAATATATATATATATATATATATATATATATATATATATATATATATATATATATATACATATATATATATATATATATATACACCCCTTCAAATAAAGTGTTACCCATTTTTGCACATATATATATATATATATAAATGCAAAAATGGGTAACACTTTATTTGAAGGGGTGTGCATAAGACTGACAAGTTGTTATAATGAAGACATTTTTGTCTTTGTTAATGTCAAGTTATCATAACAAAGACATTAAAGGGTTAGTTCACCCAAAAATGAAAATGATGTCATTAATGACTCACCCTCATGTCGTTCCAAGCCCGTAAGACACACAGTTTAAGATATTTTAGATTTAGTCGGCGAGCTTTCTGTTCCTCCATTGAAATTGTATGTACCTTATACTGTCCTTGTCCATAAAGGCAATACAGACATCATCAAAGTAGTCCATGTGACATCAGTGGGTTAGTTCGGATTTTTTGAAGCATCGAAAATACTTTTTGGTCCAAACATAGCAAAAACAACGACTTTATTCAGCATTGTATTCTCTTCCGGTTCTGTTGTCATTGCTCGTTCACGATTCCAATGACGCTGGATGCTGCATCGTTTTTTGGATGCGCGCAGCCGCGATACAATGTCCCATTCATTCAAATGAAACAGGACGACTAATCGATTCCTGAGATTTAAGAATCGATATCGGTTTCATAAAAATGAGAAAAATCGATATTTATTACCCAGCCCTATTTAATAGTGCCTATAATCATAATAAATGAGAGCTACATCCTGAAAAAAAGACTTAAGTCATAATAACGATGGAGTAACAACCCTTGATGTGTCTTCTCTCTTTAACAGTCCTTCTGAGTCTTTTTCTAATCATCTAAGTGATTCACATTTTTCTCACAGCATGCGCCATTTTTGAAACGGCATCACAATCGAGATGTTTTTGTCCTTCTCAGAGCTTCACCTCACGCAGGAGCGCTGCAAGAACAACCGCAGCTCTTCCCCGAACGCAGTGCCTTTGTAGACCACCATTTAATTTGATAATTTCAATGGTTAGAAGCAGCAGGGGATGCAGCGGGATTTGAATGGGCCAGATGTGCCGCGCTGCGCCGCTCTCAGACGGGAGAAAAAAGACACATCAACTTCTTTTGACAGTGGAAAGACTCAATAAAGTCACGAAACTTCACCTCGTCGATATCAGCGGGACTCCTGAGATGCGAGCGTGCTGATTTTCTAAACTTAATCAACCCTTATGTCGTATTAATAGAGCTTCAAAAGAAAGTAAAAGATAGGAAAAGTAAACAGTAAAAGTTGACAGTAAATGCATTATATTTATGTGCTGACGTATAAATGAAATGGGTATAATGGGGATACACTCTCAGAAAAAAAGGTACAAAAGCTGTCACTGGGGCTGTACCTTTTCAAAAGGTACACTTTTGTACCCAAAGGCTGCTTAATAGTGGTAAATATTAACACCTAAAATCAAATGTACTTATTAGCACCTAAAAGGTCCATACTAACACCTAAAATGTACTTATTAGCACCTAAAATGTGCATATTAACACCTAAAATGTACATATTAGCACCTAAAAGGTCCATACTAACACCTAAAATGTACTTATTAGCACCTAAAATGTGCATATTAACACCTAAAATGTACATATTAGCACCTAAAAGGTCCATACTAACACCTAAAATGTACTTATTAGCACCTAAAATGTGCATATTAACACCTTAAATGTACATATTAGCACCTAAAGGTCCATACTAACACCTAAAATGTACTTATTAGCACCTAAAATGTACTTATTAGCACCTAAAATTCACTTATTAGCACCTAAAATGTACATATTAACACCTAAAATGTACATATTAACACCTGAAATGTACATATTAGCACCTAAAATGTACATATTAACACCTAAAATGGACAAAAGTTCACCTTTTGAAAAGGTACAGCCCCAGTGACAGATTTTGTACTTTTTTTCTAAGAGTGTAGGGAATTTATTCTGGTCCTGTCTGCCATGTTGACTACAAAGTTTTGAGTAACAACCCCCAAAAATGAAAATGAAGTCGTTATTTACACGTCCTTCATGTTTCCATTGCGAAACACAAAAGAAGATAATTTGAAAGTGAGCTCCAAACAACATTGGATTGGACCACATTGACTTTGTCTGAATAGATAAAACACCCTGAAATGTTCATAGTTCCACACAAAAAAAGCAAGTCATACAGGTGTGTGTGTGTGTGTGTGTGTGTGCGTGTGTCTTCATGACAAATTAATTCAAACACACATAATTAACAGTAAATAAGCTCCTCTCTAGTGTTTTTTTTATAGCTAACTAGCAAAATGTGAATGCAACATTAAGGCCCTGTTTACACGAGAACGCTCGCGGGTGAAAACATAAAAATATTTTATCGGATGTGGCTTTCGTTTACACGGCGACAGCGTTTTTGAGGCTTAAAAACGCAAAAAAGTGAAACCACCCTCCAGAGTGGAAATCTTAAAAACGCTCCACCGCCACTTTTGCGTCACCATTTGCACGCGGATTTCCCACACAAAACCAAGGCCAAACGCAGAATAAAAAGTGATGACGCAACACCACTTTTGCGTTTTTCCTGTAAGGGATACTCCACTTTTTTTTGGAAATAGGCTCATTTTACAACTCCCCCAGAGTTAAACAGTTGGGTTTTACCGTTTTCGAATCCATTCAGATTATTTTCTGATATATAGAAGAATATCAGTAACCAGACAGTTTCTGGTCTCATTGACTTCCATTATAGTAGGAAAAAAATATATTATGGAAGTCAATGAGACCAGAAACTGTCTGGTTACTGATATAGTCAGCATTTCAAAACCTTTGACGATTTTAGGGGATTATTAACGTTAATCTTCAGAGTTCTACAAGTCCTGAAAAAGTAGACTTGAGTTTGTCCACTTAACAGCACATCTGACGACACGGAGCTTGAACGTCACGGCCGAGCGACACTAGCCTATTTATATTTTACATTTTATATAAATATAGGCCTATGTATTCTTTTTTTTTTAATAGGAATTTCTTGGTAAAATATTTTATATTTTATTTTGCCTTTTCACGGACCACCTGCAGTACCCTCACTGTCCGCTAGTGGTCCACAGTTTGGGAATCGCTGTTTTAAACAATCGACCAATTGTCTAAAATTATATCTTTTATCGGTAACACTTTACAATAAGGTTCATTAGTTAACATTAGTTAATGTATTTGCTAACATGCACTAACCATGAGCAATAGATTTGTTACTGTTTTTGTTCGTCTTTGTTAATGTTAGTTCATGAAAATACAGCTGTTCATTGTTTGTTCATGTTATTTCACGGTGCATTAACTAATGCTAACAAGATTTTAATCAAGTATTAGTAAATGTTGAAAATAACATTAACAAAGATTAACAAATGCTGCATATGTGCTATTAATTATTGGTTCATATTAACTAATGTAGTTAACTAATGTTAACTAACGAACCTAATTGTAAAGTATTACCCCTTTATCTGTCGATCCAGATTATTGGTCGATATCAGCTTATTTAATTAACAGTAAATAAGCTCCTCTCTAGTGTTTTTATAGCTAACTAGCAAAATGTGAATGCAACATTAAGGCCCTGTTTACACGAGAACGCTCGCGGGTGAAAACATAAAAATATTTTGGTCATTTAATTTACATTTTATATAAATATAGGCCTACATATTCTTATTTTTTTAAATAGGAATTTCTTGGTAAAATATTTTATATTTTATTTTGCTTTTTCACGGACCACCTGCAGTACCCTCACTGTCCGCTAGTGGTCCACAGTTTGGGAATCGCTGTTTTAAACAATCGACCAATTGTCTAAAATTATATCTTTTATCGGTAACACTTTACAATAAGGTTCATTAGTTAACATTAGTTAATGTATTTACTAACATGCACTAACCATGAGCAATACATTTGTTCCTGCATTTGTTCACGGCGCATTAACTAATGTTAACAAGATTTTAATCAAGTATTAGTAAATGTTGAAAATAACATTAACAAAGATTAACAAATGCTGTATATGTGCTATTCATTATTAGTTCATATTAACTAATGTAGTAAACTAATGTTAACTAACGAACCTAATTGTAAAGTATTATCTGTCGATCCAGATTATTGGCCGAGACGTCGGTGCATCCCTAATTCAAACGTAGCCTATTATATGATTTAACACAAATGATGCCAAATGGACTAATGTGAAAGTTGCAGATGCTCTAAACTAAAGAAAGAAAGAGTTGCCTCGCAGACTGTTAACAAAGCCACTGCTGAGTCACAGTCTTACAAAATCTGCTTCATTACTCAATATTTATTGAGTTCTAGCAAGTGGAGGTCTATAGGCTTCCTTCCCCACGGACCGCTTGTGCCGCAGGCATGCAGATCAGCGAGTGTATCAGCCGGGCAGCATCTTCCACTCGCTTTATGAGCTGGCGGCCAGGGTTAAGGACACCACCGACATCTTCACCATACTCAATAGACAGTTTCCGGGAGCATTTCCACACACACACTTTCAGTCAGTAAATGCAAAGAGCGAAAAATACAAAACGTGAAAACATAGAGATGCTCGCAGACAGAGCTTTTAAGTGGCGTTTGAAAATGGCAGCTTGTGTAATTTTTGTCAATCTCCTTCACACAGGGACACAATGGGCCCAATCAAACCACTCAATCCTCCCCAACCACCAGACAAGCACTTGTGGCTGTCAGTCACAGCGCGGCACGGGAAATGGCTCACAAAATAGCTCTAACGTGGACCAAATCTGCTTCCTGCGCTAATCAAATCTCACGGATCATAATTAGCTCGCAGACGACTAAAGTCAACCACGACGCGGCGGAAGAAGGCCCGGAAACAGTTCAGAGCCGCTCAAAGCAACGGAAAAAAATCGTGGCACAGTTTCACTCACTCCCACTTTAATAATATTT